>JANAVB010010799.1:3008504-3238504 GCA_029216955.1 Iris pallida
TTGCGTGTGAAATTGTGAACCCATCAATTATATGAGCTCCGGCGCTCACGAGGAAGGATGAGAGACGAGGGTTTTATTTTTCTTATCGGAATTTTGGTACTTGTCATAAGGACACAATTGTAATTTAGGTTTCGAGGATGTAGTGTAATTAGGATTACATAGGTTTTGTGATGTAATTGATTTGAATAGGAAGTGATGTAATGTAATGAAGTTTGGAATCACGATTACATTACATATAGGAAAAAAATGGTCAACCAAACATCCGAATTGGAATTGCAACGTAATGTCAACTACATTACGTTGTCTAACCCGGTAACCAAACATGCCCTTGCTTCTTATTGGGCCCTTGGGCTGTTTGGCTTGGCAAAGTGGAGGAAGTAAAAAAATTGAAAGTAAACAGCTTGCATACGCATTGCGTATGCGCGTCATTTGTACACATATTTTATGAGTTACTTCGTTTGGTTGGTTTGAAGAAAAATTTACAAGTGGAAAATGAAAGATTTTGCGTTTGGATCATTGTTGAAGTGAGTTGGAGAGTATAATTTTTTATTAATTAACTAATTATTTGTTAATTAATTGTTTTTTATTATATTATTTTTTAAAGTATTTTTAATTATGTAATTCTTAATTACCTAATAGTTTTTCAACCATAATAATCTCTACTATTATAAAACGGTTTCAAAACAGCTCAAGGTTGAGCCGTCTAAGCCGTGTGTATATTATCAAGCATTTAATTTAAAAAAATAAATAATGTAAAAAATTGTTGAAAAAATTAAACTTGTTATATATTCAACACAGAAAATCGAACTCAACTAAAAAAAGAAAAATTCTACATTAACCACATGAGTTAGAAAAGATATTTGAGTATAACTGGATAAATTTCTCATTAGACATTGTTATATGGGTTTTACTACTAATAATAATAAGGAAAAATTTGAGTGGCACCCCACATTTGTTACGCTTATTTAAGGTGCACCCCACATGATTACATTAATGCATAACACCCCCCACTTTGGACGGTTTCTGTCTAAACTAACGGTCAACCCCGTTGACCAATTTTTTTTGACGAAAATACCCCCCATCACCATCATCATCATCATCAACTCATCGCCACCACTATCCACCATCATCACCGCCCCCCCCTCCCGCTCCGCCCCCTAACCCCCACCGCCGCGCGCTGCTGCCGCCGCCGCCGTGCGCTGCCGCCGCCGCCGCGCGCTGCTGCTGCCGCCGCGCGCTGCTGCTGCTGCCGCCGCCGCGCGCTGCTGCTAGGGGGCGGAGCGGGAGGGGGGACGGTGATGATGGTTGATGGTGGTGGTGGTGGTGATGATGATGTTGGTGATGGTGGTGGTGGTGATGGCCGGGGGGGGTGGAGGGGGACGGTGCGGCGAGGTCGGGGAGGGGGTGGGGGAGAGCGGCGACGCCGTGGAGGGGGCCGAGCACGGGGGGGGGGGGGGGGGGGGGGGGGGGGCAGAGGACGGGCAGCCACGTGTGACGGGAAGGGGGGACACAAAAGGAGACAAGGGCATTTTCGTCAAAAAAAATTTGATCGTTAGTTTTAGACAGAAACCGTCCAAAGTGGGGGGTGTTATGCATTAATGTAAACATGTGGGGTGCACCTTAAATAAGCGTAACAAATGTGGGGTGCCACTCAAATTTTTCCTAATAATAATAATAATAATAATAATAACCTCCAGCCGTCGCCTCGAGCAAGCGGCAGAGCATCAACAGTCCCGTCCCCAGGACACTCGACAGAACAATAACCTCTCCACGACGAAACTTCAACAACAAACAACCCTGGGAGACGGAGAAGAAGTAAAACCGCACCGCCACCGCCACCGCCACCGGCACCAGGCCCACCACCGACGAAGCTCCGGTCGTGCTTCTCCATGGCGACCTCGAGCTCCACATCCACGAGGCCCGGGACCTCCGCAACATGGTCCTCCTCCCCCAGCGCCTCCGCCGCTGGTGCACCCTCTGCCGCTGCACCCCCGAAACCCACCCCGACGAAGGAGACGAAGCGCATCACCGCCGCCGGAAGAGGGTCATCACCAGCGCCGACCCCTACGTAACCGTCAAGGTCTCCGGCGCCCGCACCCGCGTCATCCCCAACTCCCGGGATCCCCTCTCGGACGAGCGCTTCAAAATCCCCCTCGCCCACTTTTTCTCCCACCTCCTCCTCCACGTCAAGGACAACGTCGCCTTTGGCGCCCAGCTCATAGGCACCGTCCCCCTCCCTCTCCGCCGTCGTCGACCGCCGATGGTTCCCCATCCTCAGCTCCAACGGCAAGCCACCGAAACCCAACTCCGCTCTCCTCCTCTCCTTCAAGTTCACCCCTGAGCACGCTGCCCAGGCCGCCCCCCCCCCCCCCCCCCCCCCCCCCGTCGACGCCTACTTCCCCATCAGGCACGGCGGGGAAGTCGAGCTCTACCAGGACGCGCATGTCAGGGAGGACCCCTTCCCCATCAGGCACGGCGGGGAAGTCGAGCTCTACCAGGACGCGCATGTCAGAGAGGGGGAGCTGCCAGGGATCGAGCTCGACAAGGGGAGGGTGTTCGAGCACGTTACGTGCTGGGAGGACATATGCCACGCCACCCTCGAGGCGCACCATCTGATCTACATTGTCGGGTGGTCCGTCTACCATAAGGTCAGGCTGGTCAGTGAGCCCGCACGACCTCTGCCCCCGCCAGGCAACCTCAACCTGGGGTAGCTGTTGAAGTACAAGTCGCAGGAGGGGGTCAGGGTATGCTTGGTGGTCTGGGATGATAAGACCTCGCACAATAAGTGCGGGATCAAGACGGTACTTATTTATTTCGTATCGCAATTGTTACCATATCTTGCATACTTGTAGAAACTCATTTTCAGACTGCTTGAAAAGGTATTTTGCTTTAGACAAGACTAATGTAGGACTTGACCATGGTAACCTATGCCCTATACATAGAAATTGAAATACCTTAACGATGTTTGCTAAAGCAACATGGATAGAAACCCGGATAAAGATATTGGATAAAGACTTAGTAATATTAAGTGTATCAATAGTGAAGAGCCAAATGCATCAGTAAGAGAAAATCATATTAAGGAGAGATGGAAGAGTTATTTTCACAAGTTCTTTAGTGAGAGCAACCTAGAACTAGAAGAGCTTAATTTAGATACAATTTAGTTCATGATGTGGTATATCATGCAGCCTACAACTATTGTCGTAAAATTAAGATTTCTGAAGTTAAGAATGCTTTAAAAATTAGAAAAATGTTATGGCATAAAGATATTCCTATTGAGGTTTGAAAATGTACAGGGGAGAAAGGCTTGATGTAACTCTTATTCAACCAAATCCCAGGGATTAAGAAGTTACCCTTTGAAGAACTAGTATTATAGTACCCATATATAAACATAAGGGAGATATACAAAATAATAATAACTATCGAGGAATTAAGCTTATGACTCATACCATGAAACTACTACGACGAGAGAGAGAGTAACCAAGCAAAGATTAAAAAAAACAAACTAGGATCTCACAGTACCAATTTGGTTTTATGATGGAAACATGTACCATGGAAGCCATTTACTGATTAAAAGACTAAAGTAAATATTTAGAGAGAAAAAGAAGTATTTACATATGGTTTTTATTGATTTAGAGAAATCTTATGATAGAATTCATATGAAAATAATGTGGCGGGCTTGGGAGAAGAAACAATTTAATAGAGCTAAGTTGAGACTATTAAGAATATGTACCGTCGAGTTATGATGATTGGGTGAACTATTGGAGTAGATAGTGAACCATTTTCTATTATCATCGCCTTTCATCGAGGATCAATGTTTTTTTTTTATACCTTTTTTGCATTAATTATGGATGCAATTACTATGCATATCCAGGAGGAAGTCCTATTGTGTATGAGGTTTGCCGACGATGTAGTGTTGGTTGACGAGAGTAAAAAAATGGTTGGATGCTAAAATAGAAGTGCGTAGAGAACTTCAGAATATATATTTTTTTGGAAATTGGTAGGACAAAACAAAATATACGAAATATAACTTTAACCGTAAGTCAAAGAGAAATAAGCGGGAGTACATATAAATGAAAGGGAGCTAGGAGAGATTATTTTCAGTTTTTAGGATCAATCGTTCATCATGGGGGAAAGATGAATGATTTTACGTATAAAATTAAAACATGATCGTTAAAATTGAGTGCTTCTGGAGTATTTTGTGACGCAAGATACCTTTGAAGTTGAATGAAAATTCTATAAGACTAAGCCATGTTTTTATGGATTAGAGTGCTGGATTGGACATTTAAGAAACAATGTCCAGAAAATTAGTGTAGCCAAAATGAGAATGCGAAGATGGATGAGCAGCAATAAATTAAAAGATGGGACAAGAAATAAGTGTATTCGTGGGAAGTTAGAGGTATCGCCAATTGATGACAAGATGGAAGAAAACCGTCTTAGGTGGTTGGGACACGTGCAACGTAGACTAATAGATGCTTAAGGATCAATACTATGCCTCAAAATTGTTGTACATAAGCTTTGGTAGATTTGAGATTCCAAATTAAACGTTCAAGAGTAACGAGGAAGAATGATTAGCATACTGCAATGGTAAATTGTTACTATTAGAAGCCTGTATATGAGCCTCATAGTGTTATGTGTGTTGAGATTCATAAGACAACAGGAGTGAAGAGGGAGGAAGAGAAGGGATGCAATGATAAGTTGTTACTATAAGAAGTCTGGATTTGAGTCGCATAGTGTTATGTTTGTTGCGATTCATAAGGCATTGGGAATGGAGATGGAGGAAGAGAAGGGATGCTTGATTACCCTAACCATCATATCCTCCATTGGAGAGTTTCTTCTTATTTATAATAACATAAGAATACAAATATGGAAAGCCTCTAATAAGTCAAGAATACAGATGTAGACTTGGACTCAATATAAAAAAATTAAATATGAAAAGGTAGGCTCTTGGCCCAGTCTACGACTACAAACAAAATCTTTCATTAAATCTAATAGACCAAAATAATTTGGCAATCCTGAAATAGACCTAAAACATACTATATTCTACTATAATATGTAAGTATGTGAATAATAGCCTCACTGCACACTTAGCTTGGATTTGCACTAATCAAGGCTAATTATATTTGTATGGGGGATTTCACCTGCTACGAGGCATCGCATCTCTGTTAATATGCTGAGTAACCAACTAGAATAAGTTCCCGTTTCCTTATTATTCATATACTTATTCATTGACATCTATGGGTAATTGTTGAATGCCAGCTGTCTTTTCTAGAAGTCTATATATTTGAATGATATGTTTCCTCTATTATTCTGTTTAATTTGGTCAGTTCACAATCATCATCAGAATGTTATGGTCCTTGAGATAATCTGAGCTTTATGATACTTTATGTTGAAAGTTTATGCTCCTTGAGATTATCTGAGCTTTGTGATATTGTAATTCCATCCACAAAATGCATTATCCTCTCTTAGTTTGACTTTGCCTGGAACGTAGAGTGCTTGTAGTTTGATTAACTCGTCACAATCTTTTTGGTCATGGAGAGTACTCTTCTGATAAGGTTGTTTCTATTCCCAAATTTAATATGACGGCATTTGGTGCAGGAAGGTATTATGCAGACTCATGATGAAGAAACTCGAAATTTCTTCAAACATTCGTCAGTTATTTGTGTGCTGTCACCTCGTTATGCCAGTAGTAAGCTTAGCTTTTTCAAGCAACAGGCAAGGTTCTATGATGCCCTTATACAAATAGCTTATCTATGTCATACTTAATTGACTAAGTGGTTAACACAATCAGTAATATGGACACTTTTATAGAATATAGTTGTCTGGCCCTTTAGATTGTCTTACCTCATGCTGAAAGAACACTTTCGAAGCAACAAAGTTAGGAATTAGTGACATCAGTAGTTTAAAAATTGATGCTGGAATGCTGTTTAGCCATAAATTTCAGTTGTATGATTTTTTTTTTTTAAATTATGACCAACCCTATCTTTCATTCATTAAAACCATTGTCCTTTATGGCGTTCCCATGACTTCTTACCTTTGTTGGTAGAGGTCTTATCAGCACAAAGTGCATAACTTTATGCTATTAGGTTATCAATTAATATTGAAGAAATTTGTAATAAGAGCTTCAGAACTGATTTTGCTCCATTTCCTAATATTTTTGTTGTTTTTATTGTTATTTAGCTTTGCCTTGGAGGATTTGTTTCCAACTGATGTTAGGACTCATTCTGAACTTTTATAGATGACATATCATAGGGAAAGTCTTCACAAACGTGCAATTTGCAATCTTCCGCTGCTAGATACAATTACATCGTTTACATACACAGATATTTTAGGATATGATATCATAAATGGTGTTTAATGGATTGGTAAACAGATATCGTATTGGACATATCATCAAAAAGAAGGATACCCTTTTGCTGTCTCTTGCTTCTTTTTAATCCTAACGTTGCAACCTACCGCTGTACCATTTCGGTGATGAGGATTGCGGTGGAGAATGAAAGCATTCACTCTCTCTACCTTCCCTTCTTCCTAGGTCCTTTAAGTATTTTGACCAGATGAGGACTCTTATAGTAAGTGAAGATTGTATTTTGTAACAACATGTAGTCTTTAATAGTTACTTAACGAATAAAGTATTCTTCTTATTTTTAAGTTATTCTTCATTATTTTGCTATATAACAGATCAAGATTCTATTCTTCAACGGTTCAGCCTGTCTATTAATTGTTTTACAACATAACTCTGTAGTTTGGTGTAATTAGGTGAACACGGTAATGTGGATAGGCATTAGACAGTTTACACTTGCACATGTCAGTTAAGACGTACCAGGGTTAATTTAATGGATCCTATCTTCTGAAAGCGTCAATTGCTTCAAGTTTCTGACATAGGCTTTTGTTGTAAACATGGCTCCTATTGAAGGTGTATCTTTCTGGAATTTGGTTGTAGCTTGTGTTTCGACTAAAGGGATGCTGAAATGGAAAATTGCTGATACAACTTATGGCAGAGGTATAAGGCTGAAAGGATAATCCACGTCAGGAGAAACTTTCTATACAGTGAAATTATATATGCTCCTTTACATTTATTTACCATATGAAGTATGGCTCCTAGTTTTAACTTTTTATTTTGTTATCAAATCATAATGGAGAGGTTAAAGGAGATGTTGTTTATATAAGGGTAGCATTTTGGCTGAAGTGGAGTGCTTTGTGATCATAGGATGCCCTTGAAATGAAATAAAAATTCCATATGACATCCATAAGACCACCCATCCATCATTTACCGAAGTGTTGCACAATTAACAAACAATAAACCCAAATTATTGAATATAGCTGACATAAGAATGCATATATGGATAACCGGATAACCAAAATACGATAAAAGAATGGATGGACAATTAGTGCATGAAGGTTGAGGTGATATAATTTGTGATAAGATTGGAGAACCACCTGGACGTTTTGGACATTTGCAATGGAGACAAATAGATGCAACAGACAATAGAAGCTATATACGCTTTGTTTGAGAAGACGTAAACCTAGTGGCTGAACAAAACAAACTTCATTGAGGCTGTGGGGAAGGAAATCAAGAATAGGATAAACGATATATTCTCTGCTAATGTTAGAGAAGAGATGACAACTGAGAAGGATAGGATAAAAGGATTCATGTAGCCGGCCCAAAATGTTCGTGATTGAGCCTTTTTTTGGGTATTGCGGGGCAGATCAAATCCTCTTACTCTGCATCATAAATATTAATGTTATTACAAATTTACAATAGGCCTACATTATTTACACTTCGGAAGATACAAGGACATGACCTGGGTATTGCAGGGCAGATGAAATCCTCTTACCTGGATGTAGAATCATGATCCACCAACATATTCTATTCCGATGTTACATCATAAATTTGCTTAATACATGTTGTTAATATGTTTGGTAACTTTGGTTAGATAGGTTAAGCTACTGTACATCTGCCACTTGTATATATGCTTGTGACAAAAGGTTCATCCGTACTTATAACCGCGGCCCATCCTTTTTGGTTATATCTATAATGCAGTCAAACCACCACCTAGCACGTATGTTATGTAGTTGTTGGTGGTGGTAAAGTAGTGTAGAGAGGGTTACCCCTACACTTGCAGAGCTGATGAGGGTGGAGCCACCGAAATGTGGATGATGGATAATTGAGGTCGTTGAAACGATTGCCTTAGGGTTTCTCAAGTCCAAGAGGGAGTTTTCCCCGAGTCCACAAGATCTTGAACCAACGAGGATTGCTGGAGTCCACAAGCTATTGACTCCAGATAATTTCTCTAAGGAGCCATTTGGTACACAGATTGAAGCAATACAAGGAATACCATATTCCTGTGTACTATTCTCAGACTTCAAATTCCTCAGAATTATGTATTACTTTGTTTGGTACAAATACATCGTACTCTCGGGAATATTGAATTCATGTGTATGGTATAATACTTCGTACTCTCGGGAATATTGAGTTCATGCGTTTTGTGTAGGCAACCCTAGAGGGAGGGGTGAATAGGTTGATGGCAATTAATACAAATTAAAAGCAATGCAATAAACAAACACAACTCAGCAAGTAAATAATTTAAGGAAATAGAGTGCAAGAGAGCAAACGCAATGATATATCCCGGTATCCTTCCGCGAAGACACTCCAGTCCTGAAAAGTCCTGTTTGGCTTTAATCCACTATTTCCAAAATAGCTATATAGCATGATCTTTGTTTATGAGCTTTCATCCGAAGGGCTTGCCAACTTCAAACAAAAATCATAAAAAACACATGGAAATCTAAGCTTACAACTCTTGTAGACTTCTAATCAAGACAAGACTTGGTAATAGAAGGCTAGGGAGTTGGTTTCTTGGTAATGGGAAGGTTTTGAGCTCTAAGTATATAAATAACAAGTCAACGATTGTGAATGAGTAAGTTTCAAAGAGAAACTAGAGGAGTATTTATAGGTTTCATGAAAACAGCCTTGCTGACCTAGTTCGATCCGAATTCGGTCTCAATAGCTAGAATTATGATCGTTTATAGCCGTTTTAGAATATTGAACTGTTTCATAAAAATCTACAAGGCGAGACCAAATTCGGTTCAAATACTGAAATCCCAAACCGAGTTCTGTCCGAACTCTATCATTTCCAGTCAAAACATTTTGGCCTAGGCTGATCGAACTGATCGAATTCGGTCGAGTTCAATCAGAACCATTCGGCCTGAATTATGGTGACTAGGGATATTTGGGATCTAAAGGTTTTTAGCTTTCTAGTTGTCGGTGCTTGCTCGGTTTACATTTGTCCTATGTAAATAAATATAAAATACATAATAAAAAACAAATATACGGACGAACATCATGTGGACTACCGACTGTATCCTGCAGTAACGACATTTGATTTGCAACAGTTTTGTTGATCTTATAAGTGATCGTCTAAGTGTATCAAGTCATATTTTTATCAGTATCAAAATCTAGATGAGCCAACATTTGATACTCAAATAATTTACCAGGAATATGACATCACCATAGTATAAATTTTCCAAATTACCCTTTACAAGATTATATTTTTGATAAAATTGTCTTTTAAGCGTAAACCTAAATAATTTATTTCAAGCCATTTACATTATATTCGACAACAAAATTTAATGTCAAAGTATAATTCTTACTAACATATAACAAAATAATCAATAAAAAAGGTTTTAGAAAATGATGATTCCTACATAATTTTCATAAATTACCATCTTAAAAAATCATATTCAACAATCGAGTCGTATTCATTTGAGTCTAGTCGAGGTGGATCAGGTTTAGACTGGGTTAGATTTGTTTAGGTTTGGATCGGTCAGGGTTCATGTCGGATTTTGGTCTAATCGAGTCCGGTCAGGTTTTGGTTTGATCATTTTTGTATTGGGTTTTGGTCGAGTTAGATTCAAGGTTAGCTTGGGTCCTGGTTGGGCCAAGTCGGGTTTTCATTGGATTCAAATATGGTTAGGTTTACGTCGGTTTCATGTGTCGCCTGGGGTAGTTTGGACTATCTGAAAAATCTCATTATTCTCGTTAGGTGGGATCAAAGAATATCCGCCTCACCATGGGAACCGTATTCCTCTTATGGTGGGAATATGGTACGCAAGAGAACACCTTATTTTTGTAATTTTTTGTTGGGTTCGTGCCAAACACAATAATACAAATGGAAATAACATATTCTCATTCGTATTACCGCGTACAAAACGGCCCATAAGAGTTGTATATTAAACTTGAGATATAAAATTATTACATGAAGGATATTTATAATGGCTTGCAATCACTTCTTTTACAATCATTTATTAGGAGAACTCTAAATTGGAAATCCTAAATTAAACCTAAATGTAATAAATATATGACAAGATTTGGTCGAAGATTGACCTAAACTGTTAGGATTTGGCTCATACATAGTAATCCTTAATAGTAGGATTGGAGAAAAGTTCTAGTCAAAATCGTAATCATATTGAGTTTCCAAATAAGGAAACTGATGTCATGCCTACTTAGGATTGGATTTATTAATTATTGTTATCAAAATTTATAGATATCTTAATATTCATTATAATTAATAAAGTTCATTTCAAAGTTACATAGAGATCATTGGCATGGTGATTTTTATAATGTCAAGGTAAGTAATCTTTTTTTTTTTGTTACTTTGATGAACGTATATTAAACAAAATTCGGCTTTCTTTCCAAAATTTATGTCCTCTTTAAAAATTCTGGTCATATTATGGAAAGCGCTCCCGTGTTGGAAAAACGAGCTCCCGTTACCGGGAAAACGAGCTTCCATCGTCGGAGAAACGAGCTCCCAAGTAAGAACCGCCGAGTCGAGGTTGTTAATGAGATTTATTGGCCTCCTAGGAGATTTTGGCTTCTAGGACCTTGACACATTATGGCCTGACCTCAATCTATGCAGTGTAGGGTTCTAGCACTTCAAAAGATGATTAGTATCAGCCTTTTGACTCCAACTGTAGAAGGTGTGACAGAATGACACCTTAATGAAACACTATTTCCTCCAATTGTCAATTGCCTCCTATGGCTTTACCACTTCGGATGTGAATCTCCATGTTGCCACCATCTATCCTTATGAGCAGTTGACAGAAAACATGACCAGGTAAGGAATGTCCAGATCTAAAAAGCCGGTTAAGAGAGTGCAAAATAAGTTGCACAGTCCTCCGCCATAAAATAGGAAATGACCCACTATTGCAGTTATCTCTGATTTGATTTGATTTGATTTGAATGACGGGGCACGAAGCTCTACCTTGGTTTTAGCCAATGATGTTTCCAGCGTGTAACAGAAGACAATGTAGTAAGTCTAATGTAGAGTACAGTTTCTTCAGTGTCGATGGAGATTGGTTTGAAGAATGAAAAGTTTCTGATAGGAAGACGATGCTCTCCATGATTCGGAAGGTCATGGATATTTAATTATGAATGTTTCTATTATTGATGTTATGTTGACTTTGGATTGATTGTGCAGGTATATGGATAGAGGATGTCCTTATGGGCAGAGCATCTAGGTATGGTAGATAACCGCTTCAAGGAGCCCAACGATTTGGAGTGCGTGAGGTTCGTGAATAAGATAGCGGATGAGAACTGGATAAATTTCAGCTCGGAGGAATGGAGGCCTCTGATAGGCCACCTTCTCAAGTACCCGATCAAAGTGGATGGTGACGGGAAGGTGGAGTCTCTTCCCGGCCAAGATTGCTTCCCTGATGTAGGTGGTAAAATCCTTGGATCGCCTACGTCTCTTCCTGACACACTAACCGTGTAGTTAGGGGCGAACGCAGAAATTTAAGAGAGAGGGGGGTCAACCTCAAATAAAAAAAAATCGTGGCTTACTATGTCTACACTTGCTTCTTACTGATTCTGCCCTTGTATATGTAGTATTAGCCACACAAAAATGAGTGGGGTCAGTTGATCCCACTTGTCCTTTACTATGTCCGTCCGTGCATGTAGTGGTGCTCCAATTGAACAATCATATATACTGAAACATCAGCCTTAATTTGTTTTATTATTTTTTTGTTTGCCTCCTTTACCTACAATGTCTCTTTATACTGTTTAAGTAAAGCTGCTGTTCTCAGCTTCCTGTGAGAATACCCTATGTTCTGACTACTGAGTATGTGATAATTTGATATATTTGATAAATACTATATTTTCTTTCTTTTCTTTTCTCGGTAAATCTAGTCATCATGCAGTTGTTTCTATAATCTCTTTTCTCGGTGATATATTCGAAGTTTCAAACTGCAAATTTTTAGTTAGTACAATATGTTGCTGAGTAAACCGCATGGTACTTGCATATTCAATCTCTTCTTAGCAATGTCTATAATTTCTTCTTCTGTTGTTAATACTAATATTTTTGTTAGAATTTGGCGCACATATTTTCTAAAACCATTTTGGAAGTTGTTTTCTGAACATCTACACTGGTTTGACATGTAACAACTCTTGGTAGTTTTGGTGGGTGAACAAAAATGGACTTTCTGAATGGACCGTTAAGTAAACATGCAATTTTATGTTTGGCCAGTCCTTTACCCTTCCCCAAAAAAACATTTGTCCACTTTTCTCCTTAGAATAGGGGATGATCAACAAGTTTAAAGGAGGTGATCATGATCATGTTCATGTTTACAAATCAAAATGTGAGTGAGTGGGGAAGTCAAGGGTCAGATTTCCTAGACAGACCATGCGTGTCACTCCAACTACTTTTGTATGGTACTGAAAACCTATACAAGTGAGATCATACCCATATATCAAAGAGGAGGGGAGACACCAGTCAGTCTATAGCATGATCATAGTTTAATTATCTCTAATTAACTAATGAAACAGTAGTCTTGAAAGTGCATGCAGGGGGTCCATTAATTTTGACCGACCGAGTCAAAAAAGCCAAGAACAGCTATATATGGGGGGGCCATTTACATGTGAGGGTCACTCTCACAATGCTTGGTACAGGAAGTGTATTTCTTTGATTTTCATTTCCTGGAGTGAAGTGGAGTGGAGTGGTGAGTGTACTAGTTCCTAACTACTCCACTTGATCAGAAGAAAGTTTTGAATAACTTAGCTTGAGATGTGGGAGCACATGCAAATCGAAGGCTCAGCCAACCAAGAATACACATAAAATTTGAATCCTCTATAAGAGAGAACTATTCAGATTGTTTTGTCAAAAAAGCTAAAATTATTTATAAAAAAAATGTTCTTTTATAATTTTTTTAATAAAATGATCAAATACCGAACATTGCTATATAAATTTAAGGGTTGTGTGTTGCAAAGTTCTCTATTTCTCTCTCTCATAGAAGAAAGAATAAACTGTTTAAGGCTTGATGTGTTCGACACTTCTTATAAGTATCGGAATCAACGGTATTAGTAGTACCGACAATTTCGGATGGGAGTATTGGATTTTTGAGTATCGAAAAATAAATAACTATTAATATATATTTTAAAAATGTATATTTAAGCATAATTTTAATGATTTTGTGTTGCTTCTCAGTAGTTTTGAAATTTAATGTTCACCATTATTGGTTGATTTACCTGCGAAATTTTCTTTTTTACTTTTTATTTATATGCTTTTACAACTTTACTATGCTTTTATGCCCTTGGTTATTGATCTTTTTTGTCCACTTTTCTATGCCGAATTGAACGAAAAAAGATCTCCAACGTCGGTATCGATCAGTATCACTACCGGTCGATATCAACCGATAATTGCAAACTATGCCATGCATGCGAAAATTTTGAACTAATTAATAACATATGAAGCAAAGATTCTTGCTCCAAATTGTGAAGTTAGGCAATCTTATTAATTTGTATCATTTGGCAAAGGAGAATGGCTTAATTAGACTTAGATTTTATTTTATATACTTTTGGGTACAAAACTAAAATTGATGATAAGTAGTACATGATATTTTAGAAGAAGGTTGGTCATGAAATTAAAGTTTAAAACCAGTCACATTGACCACCCACATATATCCCATCTCCCAATGTTGCTTTTTCCCTCCCAACATATCAATTTAAACTCCCAGGCCCCCTCTCTCAACAACATCACTACTACACACACACTACTCTCTACTTCCTCCACTCCCATGCATGCACCACCAATGTCAATGCCAAGAACCACCACCTCAAGCTCACAGTCGCCATCAGCCCCCGCCGCGCCTGCGGAGAGGAGAGGCAGGAGAAAGGCCGCGGTGGCGGCGGAGCCCGGGAGGTTCCTCGGCGTGAGGAGGCGGCCCTGGGGGAGGTACGCGGCCGAGATAAGGGACCCCGCGACGAAGGAGAGGCACTGGCTCGGGACCTTCGACACCGCCGAGGAGGCCGCCTTTGCCTACGATAGGGCTGCCCTCTCCATCAAGGGGATTCAAGCCCGGACCAACTTCACCTATGTCCTTCCTCCTCCACCTCCTCCTCCTCCTAATTTCCAATTCCAAATGCAATATTATGATCAGAACAACTTCCCACTGATCAGTAACGATCAAAGTACACAACCACTGCCACCAGATCAGCAGAGCGATGTCGTCGTCGACAACGACGACTTCCTCTTCTGTGGCAGCGAGCCTGACCGGTCCGGTTACTTGAGTAGCATAATTCCCGAGAGCTGCCTCAGGTCCACCAACAGTACTCCTAAGAAATCCATCGGCGACGACAGTATCGGTCATGCGTTGGGTGCAATGAGCAGCTCCGAGACGTTTCCTCCTGCAGGGATGCTTTGGACGGCCGACGAACCGCCGCTGTGGCAACTCGGTGCGCACGAGCCGCCCGTGGTCGACGATGCGGGTATGGATGTCGACGACGACGTCCTTAGAGCTTCGTTGATGCAGGCCGCAGGAGCGCTGCCTGAGATTTCTGAGAGCACTTCGTTTTCTGCTGCGGTGGGTGATGCTGCTGCTTATGGCTTGGGCTATTCACTCTACTATTGAGTCGAGGTGGTGGTGGTCAGGTTTTGGAAGTAGGCACTGTCCAACTACGTTTAGGACTTGGCTTTCCGTACTTATATGTTTGTCATAATTTCCTTCTTGCAGCAGTTATATCCACTTCATGAGAAACACTTCTTCTAATTTTGTCGGTTGGTGATTGTAGTATGGGGAAATTTTATACAGGAGAATGTAATTTTTGGTATTTATGCAAAAAGGGAAGAGTTTGAAGAACTTACGATGAAGAGAAGTGGGTGCTTGGCGCCGAAAAACATACACCCCTCATGACGCCATCTAAGATGGCGTCCAACTTTTTCAACCCCCCCCCCCCCCCCCCCCCCCCTTCCTCGACGTCATCTAAGATGGCACCCCACTTCATCCCCTAGGGTGGCGCCATCTAAGTTGTCGTCCAAATTTTTTTTAATGAAGGATCTACCCGTCGCAATCTAAGATGTCGTGCAAGTACGCGATGTTCGTTTTTTTTTTATAACGGTCATATTTCTATCCGTTTGAGAGTGAACCTATATAAATGGTAGAAGTGAAAGAGTTTCACAAAGGAACATAAGTTATTTGAGATATTGTCAAGTCAATAAAGTAACATAAGTTAAAATAAATATAAATATAAAATTATTCTTACATATGAATGGTTTAGAGAGTCAAATTATGTTTGATAAATCGAGAGTCGAGACAACCTGATGTCGACAATGTGCCTGGTCCACCACATCAATCGTCCAGCATCTACCTACTTCACGGCTAATACCGGTCACCGGTCTACCGATCGTAAAATGCTCATATGTCCAAATCTAAGTAGAAACAAAATTATAAAATTTAATCTTATTAAGCAACGTCAATATATATCTATCTAGAATGATAAAATACCTGTAGGAGTGTCATGCATCCAGTTAAATTTTTGCTCATATTTTGTAATAAGGTCGTGGACACAAACTCTGTCAGGAAATAATACAAATATGCCACTGCGGCTTTCCATGCGTTGCGTGTCGGTTGATCCAAATTTTTGAAAAAAGAAGAAGAAAACGAACAGTAACCCTACATCCAGCTGCGTTCGGAAAGAGAACTGAACCACATAGAGGGAGTAAATATGCCCTTATGCAACAAATAATTTGAATACGTACAGTACTATGAGATCTGTGTTCTAAGTATAAATACATAAATAAATGAGTTAAACTGAATATCCGATCTTCGTCTACGTTAACTGGACCATCAATAGTACGGTTACTATCCATGAAGTTTTTGTGCAGCCAGTTTATATTGACGTCGGATCTTCTGTTTATATCTTCTGGCGGATCAATACCGAGATAGCGTTTAATTATACCAGCACCGCTTGATTGATTTTCAAAAAATATAGGATCACTTGTAATTTTAAATTACATTTTTAGATAAACTATATGAAGATATCGAACGAAATAATATTTAAGCAATTATTTTACCTGTAATAGATAACCCTAAAATGTTGGCTACATCCAGTAGAGTAACGGTCATCTCTCCTATCGGCAACTAGAAAGTGTTGCGTTGGGGCCACCAACGCTGAGCCAAAGAAAACAATAAATTCCTATCGTGTAGCAAGAATCGTAGCTAATCTATATATCGAAAACCGAAACACCAACTATGCCCTTTTGGTACGTAGTTAACTCTCATGTGTCGTAGTTTGATACATAATGACATTGTCCATGTCACGCCCCGAGTCGACAAGCCGTTCGTCCCCGGTGTTATTATGCCGAATCGATCGTCCTCGCTAAGGCGTGATGCCGTACGAGTCTGGAATTGCACTCGTACAAGGCAAGAACGTTACGTTGATTATTATATTGAAACATCAAGTTGAAACTTCACAAATCACATCAGAATATGATACGCAGTTTAGGAAGATAGAAATATGCTTTTCATTCATAGCTTGCAACGAAGTACAAGTCGTAATTACATTGGATGTCGTTGCGACTATATTGATTGAAACAAAAAAAATATACTCGACAAGCTGCCTGAACTAACACTTGTCGTTCCATACATTCGTCCTTTTATACATAAGCCTTCAATTGAATTGGCTTCAAAATACTTCGGAATATGAAGAGCTTCAAAATGCCTCCCCGTACTTCAGCTTCAGTTTAGGGCTCCCGCATCACCTGGGGAGTTGGGGAGGGGGTTAGCAAAACACAATTGCTAAGTGAACGAAACGAACCCACTCGTCTAAACCGACTCTGATTGTTAAGGAAGACATGCTATAGAGTTTTCTTTCTATTTAGAACTAAATGAATTCAGTTCATATCGATAGCCATCTTTGAAGTAGTAAAGCATACATTGAAGCATAGTGATTTATCATAATTCTTACAACGGTCGTGCTCATCCCTACATAAAACACATAAAATATTTACTACCTGCATAAGACAATAGGTGAGCATGCTCTATCTTATATGCGGTCATTGGTGTTACAACCATTTGGGACTATCTCAACGGTATTTCGGCTCGTTCAGTCTAGGTTACAAGCCTGACTGACGGTCCCGCAATGCATCAGTGCCGAAGCACGATTATTCATTCCCCCTAGGTCGATTCAATATCGATGCCCCGGATGTCACACCCCGATTCGTAGAGTCATTTATTCACATATTTTATCTCTTGGAATCGATCGTCCTCGCTTGGGTGTGATGCCGTACAAGTCTGGTATTGCACTTGTATAAGGCAAAGATGGTACATAATTGATTATCTTCAAATAGGAACACAACGCAGCAGCAGAAGCAGACAAATTAAAGTTAATGAGGACAATCTCTCTCATTGAATAGAAATACATCACTTCTTTATAGCAGCGGAGATAAAAGGATAACTTGAAGTCACACAGAGATATATAGAACTTTATTCTTTATATTGATAATTGAAGAAGAGTACAAGACTCGTATTGAAGTACAATGCTTACAACACATCTCACTTTACATTGAAAATTAACTGAACAATGCTATACAGCTTACATTTGATACTTGGATACATTGGATTACAACTCGATATACGGACTTGGCTTACAACTCACTAGTACAACTGCTTACAATGTTCCATACATTATGCCCTTTATAAACAAAAGATATCATCTTGTATAAGGAGAGCTTCTGCATGTCCAACAAATCTTCGATGCCGCGAGACCAATCAAGCCAAATCTTCGTGTGCAGAACATCCCAAGCACGAGCATCTGCCCACAAAACGTGGATCAGCACATCATTTATGTACTGGCGAGCAGAATCCAACCCACTCGCCTAAATCAACACTAACTGGTCAATTTTAGCAAGCATTTAATAAAATGATCTTTCTACTTGGGTCCTAGCATCAGTTTACAGTTCATGGGCAATAATCATAATGATTCATGTAAACTTGTTCTCTCCTTTCTTATGTACAAGCAACAATGAAGCATACTTGGTGTTATCAAGTCCTGACAGTATTCATTTAGAGGCATCTTTTAAGCATCGTTGAGTTCATTAGCCAAACACGTTATATGTATTCTTTTAGCCAGACAACACTCCAGCATATTGCAATCAACATGTTGAGCATGTTATAGGGTTCTCACTTAAAGGCAACATCATAAAATTCTCTCGTTTAGCATGATTAAGCAACAATTCAACCAACATATATTGCATATATCACATTTAAGTGATTTCTTTCCGATATCCGACTATGCGTACCTGCATAAGAATACAGGATAATATGATATACTTACTCTGCCTGCATAAAATATTCATTAGCATGCATCCTGACTACATGACCACTGGTACTGCGCACCATTTAAGGACTTTGCCATATAGGACTTCATAGGGTATGGGATGTGCCCTTCACCAGGTTGCGAGCCCGAATGGAGGTCCCAATACCGTGTGCCACCAAAGCACGCCGATTTCCCTCCTAGGTCGACTTGATCCCACCGCCGCGGGTACCGTTCGAGAAAATAATACCTTGCATACAAGTTTGCCTATGGTCATGCGAATGCGTGTCCGACTCAATTTTGTTCGAAGTCGCATGATAAAATATTAAGATAAGTAAAGACAACAGTTGTAACACCCAGTTTTCTAAAATAAGGATAATTTTGAAATTTTGTGTTTTAATTTATTTAATTATGATATTTAAATAATAATATGATTTTGGTGATTTTTAATCATTTTTAAAACTATTTAAATATCATGACTTGTGATTTTGATGTGCAACTAGTGAAACCGTAGAGACTGTCTGCCCTAGAGCCTAACCATGTGGGTAAAGATTTTTTTGTTTAGAACATTTAGCTTGAGGTATTTTGGTCATTTTGAATTTATTTGAATTTAATATATATTTATTAGAATTTATATGATTTTTGGTATAATTTAATTAAGGGTTAATCTAGACTTGACTAGTGTTGACTTTGGAGCCTAACCTAGAAGCTAACCCTAGTTGGTGACCCTAGTCCAACTCTAGTTAACCTACTTTAGTAATTAGAAATTAGTTTTAAGGTAAGAAGGATTAGTTTGGGTGGAATTAGTCCGTGACTAGTGACTTAAGTCAATGACTTATGACTTACCAATTTTAAGTCTAGTGTTTAAGCCATAGGCCCATGAATTAAGCCCAAAACCAATCCTAACCCACCCATGGCAGCCACTATTAGGGTTTTCCCTTGCCTATAAGTAAACTTTTAGGGTGTTCTTGCCTCTTTTTAGGTTTGCCCTAATTTTGGAGGAGAGGTAATTTCCCCTATGCTCTAAAATCCCATTTAATTCATTTTAACTCCTTTTTAATCCTAGTCTTTTGTAATAGGATCTAATTTATGTTTATTTACTGATTTTGGAGGATCACCTCAGTTTGTGTGCCATTTGGAGGATTGGAGTTGCCATTTGGAATCCCCTCTTTGAAGCTTTTTCTTGAGTTTTGATACTCAATAGGTAAACCACCTAAACCCTTGTTTCTTCCTGATTTCTTTGCATAATAGGTTAGGTTTTAGGGTTACCTAACTGTCCACGAGATTTGGGCACAATTTGTGTCCATTTCGTGTCCGTATCGGACACGTACCGTATTGGTATATTAGGTGTTTGTAGAAATGCCACTAAGAGAATTATTTTCGTATTTTTGAAATGTAATTGCATGGATTTGTAGATCTAGATGAGTGTATTAATTTTTGTGAAGGTAGTAGGGTGTTTCGTGTCCATTTGTGTCGTGTTTTATCGCGTGGACACGCAACACGAGCCCATAGGCCGTGTCCTGCATCACGGGCCCTGTATCTCAGGATACAGGACACGTCGTGTCCTAAAATTTTGTGGGAATCTAGGGACATTGTCTGCGACCATGCTCCCAAAATTTGGGAGCATCTCGTGTACTACGCGAGGAGAAATCGCGGTCGCATTGGCCGCGCGCTGTCGCGTGTGGGCTGCTGTGCGCGTGCATAGGCACGGCTGACACGCGTGTCGTGTCGTGTCTGTGTGTCTCTTGGACTCGATACAGGGTGTGTCAGTCCTAGAGCTACCCTAGGCGCACCACTGGACACGAACACGTGTCGTGTCGTGTGTCGCGTGTTGGATACACGTGCACGCGTGCATGACGATTGTTTGTACACTGTTGGGTCTGTGTTTGTGCAGTTAATTTGGACATGATTCGTGTCCAATTCTTGGACACGAGGACACTCTAGAGTACCCTCACATGTGTGGCACCTATTACCAACCCATTGATCGTGGTTTTGATGATTAATTAGATTTGAAATTATGTTATTCCCTAAAGAGTCTGATACTTCACTGATACCTGTACTGAATTGATTTTCTGAATTCTAAATTGCATTTTCAACTGATTGTAATGATGTTAATGATTAGGTAGGTTCACCTGCACATGTATTAGGTTACTGTAATATTGGGTTATGGTTGGTGTTTGGGGAATGGGGTTTTCGAATTGGGTTGGGCAAGCTAACTGCTAGGTTTCTTATTGAACTGTCATATGTTGAACAGCCTGAGAACAGAATGTTCTCCTCACTGGAACATTTTTCATTGATTTTACATTAGAATGATTTCCCTGTACACATCTGTGCCTAGTTAGAATATTAGGATGGTATATGGCAGAGGATTTAGTTTGAATTGCTTTCGGGTTGGGATTCCTCACTGATTCACTATTAATTGCTGATTCTCCTCACACACAAATATGGAATTATCACATATCACCCTATCTATGTCACTAAATTTCTGAGAATTAATGTCATACCACCAACAACACTGATTAGTTATCACACACCACTATTTCCTATGCATCCTCTATGCACACACACACACATGGCCTCTTATCTAAACCACTGTTTCCTATACACACACATGTATGTGACACACACCCCTAATTATTGAATCCTACTCACAGGCATAGCACACTGAAATCATTCCTGTCATATGAACCACACACAAACATACACAGGCACACATGTACATATACACACAGTTTTTTTCCCTGTTTCACCAGGACACTTGACACACCCACATGGCTCTCACACATTGACACTCATCCTTCTACACACACAAACACCACAGGACACTCAAAACTGAACCTGTTGTCCATTGACCCTCACACACATTACACTCGTTCACTGTTTCCTAAAAATCTGAGAACTGAGTTCATCACATTGACACCCTAAACCTGAAATTGTTCCCTTGACACTCACTTGACACATTACTAATTCACTCACAGTTAACACACACTCACAATTTCCCCCTCTTTACACATGTTCACACAATACTTCATCCCTTGTTTTCCTCTTTCATACCCTTTATATATATGTAGTACATGTGTTGGTATTTACTCATTTTTCCCTTTTTATATATGTATGCCACACACATTGACACTCTTTCACCCTCTCTATCTCTCTATATGTAATTATATTATCTATATGCTTGATAATTAGTAAGGTGGTATATATATGTGTAAGATAATTATATTAAATTAGTATATATATATAATGTGTGGGAATGTGTGATATAGACTATATATATGGCATATAGCCTATGTGTGTGGCATAAATGAACATGTGAATTGGTGTAGATAGACTGGTATGACTTTGTGATGTTGTGTGTTTACTAGAATAGGCTGGTTAGGCTTAGTGAGACTTGTTTGGATTAGGCTTGGCCTAGTTGACCTAGTTTGACTAGTGTAGTTGACCATGGTTGACCAAGAGTTAACTTTGGCCTAGATTGACCTAGAATCATGTAGAATGCATCGTAATGTTCAATTACTTTATTTTAGACATGTTGTAACTTGTGTTGCTCTGATTAGGAGACAGACACCTCTCCTCAGGCAGTACACCCTCTTCGGACATTCAGTTATCAGGCGAGTACATTCTCTGACCGTTTTATACTTGCCAGGATTTATATTCTTGCTCTAGATTACTTTACTTGATGCTGACACGTTGGTAGCACGGATTGGTACTATATGGATCTTTTCATGAGATGTTATCCCCCTCGAGAGCATCGGATACTGCATGTTTTATGCGTTTCACGAATCATCACGTATCTCTATGCTTTCATTGATTCACGAATCGCTTGTGACACATGTACTCTCATGTTCACAGAGCCATCATGAATCACCTTCACGTATCACTCATTTTATGAGCCATGTGAAGTTTCACGAATCTTAACATAACTTGAACAGATCCTTGTGTATTGATTGGGGATGGGGGAGTAGAAATAGCATGTGAATATTATCCAAGTACCTGTAGTCATGAATCACTCTTAGCTGTAGTCATGAATCTCCTATGCCATTCACATGTTTATATTTTACTCTGACTCACTAGTCACTGCTAGTTCTCTACTTATAGTAGATATTTCCTTACAGTTATCTCCTTTACTTCATATATTCTCTTTCAGCGTTTCATGTATCTTACTCTATTGCATGCTTTATTTTTCCTAACTTGATATGAACTGCGTGAGATGTATTGTGCTCGCTTCTGTCCTGACTGGACCTGTTGAAAATATTACAGAGGATGAGGATGAGGCCCTATGTACCACCTATTACGGAGCAGGCTTAGACGACACCTGCGACCTGGTTCCTCTGGAGGACCCAGCTGCAGTACAGGATGCTACTCCCATAGTCTAGGCTAGATAGCTAGGCTTTATCTTTTTCAGCATTGTTTATTCGACTTTCAGTTTTTGTTCTGAGATGTTGTATATATTTAGAGACTTGTATTGAGCTGGATGTTTCTTGAGTTGTTATCTTAGACACTTAGACTCTCTGGTTGTATTTATGTGGATCCTTTCATTTCAGTATTTATCTATCTATCTTTCTATCTTATCATTCTGTCTTAGATGTAATTGAGACTGTATATTGCTATGTCACCTCCATTCGGAGTGTATATACTGTACAGGTACCTTTATACTGTTAGATGATTGACCTAGGACAACGTTCTACCGCCGACACTGCGGCGTAGGCTGGGCGTCGTTATGTTCTCGTACCCTCACAGTGGGTGCGGGTCGTGACAACAGTTCATTATCTCATCTTTCCAATATTACCACCTGTTCACTTGGTGATCTCAATGATCCCAAGCCTCATCATTTCTCATTGCATCAATCATTGCAATATTTCTCATATCATTCCTTTCTAATAGGAACAAATAATATTTTATTCATCTCGATGGACCTGCAGCATTTCGTTCATTTTATAGGGATAGTATTCTTTCTTTCATTGCTTATAAGAAAACAGGAAACAACAACATTTATGCAGAAGGTACATGATTGAGGTGTTTTATTCAGTTCTTTGTGTTAATAGCATAACCAATTCTTTACTCAAGTCTTTCATTGCTTAAGCAGTATTAACAGAAGAGACATTATCAATTCATTTCAAGCATCAAGTCGCATTAGCAGTTCGAGTGTGATTCAATCAATAGTTCAATAATTCTTAGCATAAGCATCTCTATTATTCAGCAACTAAGACATGGGACATTTTGGGGTAATTCATAGCATTTACGTTTTTTCATTTATTAAGCATGCAGGAATAAGGAGGAAGGAGGACAGTTCTACTTGCCTGCATAAAATGGTCTTCTTATTCTGGTTGCACACATTCCCCCTAAGCGTAGCTCCACCAGCGAGCTATGTTCCAACACTTAATCCGTCTAGCCAGCTAAGAGAGACTGTATCAGTTTCAACTCTCTTGATCTCCAACACAAGTCACGGTCCAACATTCTGATCCCATCTAGCAAGCCAACCAAATGCCTTGCACGGAGTGGGGCATTACACCGGATACCGATTCGAGGAAAATCAAACTTGTGCACAAGCTGTCCATGACCATGCCAATGTGTGAACGGTTTAATATATGCAAACAGATTTGTATAGCGCGGACAGTATTGAACGACATTATCATTTCTCCCAACTCATGCAACGATTCATTTTTCCCAAAGTCGTACTTTCGATTTAGCGTCCCGTAGGCACTAAATTGTCCGAGGCATCATAAGCCATGATCGACGTTTCATATTATTTTGCAGCACGTGAAATAGTCTATCTTTTTACTAGAACCTTAAACTTTCTCATTTTGGTGCGAAACTTATATTTTCAGAATCGATTACTCTAAATCGATACATTTTTTTCCGAGTTCATGATCTTAGTGGATTGGCATGCATTTAACTTGGCATCGTCGATTTGAATAAGTTTGAGGCAAAGAAATTTTGTTTACGAGACAGAGTAGAAAAGAAGGGGCCGAATCACCCACCAAGTACTTTGATCGTGCCGACCGTCGAAGCGTTTCGCAACGTTCAAGCTTTAGTTCTACGAGCTCCAGCAATGGCACCAACACTTAGTTAGAATTCCTTCTTTATTCCTTTGCTTCGAAATTCGTAGGTTGCATTCAGAAAATGACGCGAAAGTACTTTCATCAAAACCAAGCGGCAAAAGCTCCAAGAAAACCATACAGCAGTACGGTCCCGTCGAATGGACTCTTATATAGAGGTCACTCGACGAGACGCAGTCCGCTGCATCTAGGACTTATTCCAATAGAAGTCGTTCCATTAGTTGGATCGATTCTCGTAACGTTCGTCCAAATCGATTTGATCGATGCCGCAAGGTGTTATTATTTACCAAGCTCAACGATCGAGTCAGATGTCCATCTAAGTTTCCGACCGATCTGACTCGGCGCAAGCATATTATGAAGTCCGTCACCTATCAAAAGTGGGGCACTACATAATATACCAGTAAGAAAAATAGTCGTCCCGAAACTTAAAAACAAGGGTCTGACCTTAAATTAGGCAAACAATGAAGGATACTTCTCGTTCATCTCCGCCTCTATTTTCCACGTCGACTCTTCAACTGAATGGTTCCGCCAAAGCACGCAGACCAAGGATATTGACAGCTTTCGTAATACCTTCTCCTTATGGTACAAATTTTGAATAGGCTCCTTCGAGTAAGACAAGTCAGTAAGTAGCTCCAACTGATCGAAGCTAACCACGTGACTTGGATCGTGCACGTATTTTCAAAGTTGTGAAACATGGAAAATATCGTACACATCAGCCAAGGCAGGAGGTAGTGCGGTCCGATAAGCAACCGTTGTAACTCGTTCGATGATCTCGAAGGGGCCTACAAATCTCGGGCTCAATTTGCCTTTAACGTCGAACCGCATCACGCCACGCATGGGCGTTACTTTCAAAAAACACATGGTCCCCGACCAAAAATTCTAGCGATCGTCGACGAAGATCTGTGTAGCTCTTTTGTCGACTTTGTGCGATACGGAGTCTATCTCGGATCAAGCAGACCTTTTCGACGGCCTGCTCTACCAGTTCCGGTCCGAGTACTTGTCGCTCTCCAACTTTGTCCCAGCATATTAGAGAATGATACTTTCTCCTGTAGAGCGTTTCATATGGAGCCATCTGAATGCTCGACTGATAACTGTTGTTATACGCAAACTCCGTAAGCGACAATTGCGTATCCAACTAGTCTTTAGATCGATCGCACACAGACGCAACATATCCTCTAAGATTTGATTTACCCTCTCCGTCTAACTGTCTGTCTAGGGGTGGTACGTAGAACTAAAATTTAGTTTGGTCCCATCACTGCTTACAGGCTCATCCAGAAATGCGATAGAAATTGCTCGTCTCTGTCCAAAATTATTATGGCCGGTACCCCGTACAGTCGAACAATCTCGTCGATATAGATTTACGCTAACCGATCGATGCTCCATCCTACTTTAATTGCGATGAAGTGAGCCGACTTGGTCAATCTATCAATAATGATCCAAATTGCATCATTCCCCCACGGCGCCTTCGAAAATCCTACAATAAAATTTATCGAAATATTGTCCCACTTCCACTCGGGAATGGCGAGGTTCTACAGCTCTCCGTCTGGCCTTTGGTGTTCTACCTTCACTTGCTGACACGCCATGCACTGCGACATGAAAGTAGCCACGTCTTTCTTCATACCGTGCCACCAAAAGTTTGTGCACAAGTCCTTGTACATCTTGGTGCTTCCAGGATGTAACGAGTACTTCGCATAATGTGCCTCCATCAGAATTTCTTTTCTGAGTTTGACAATTTCAGGAATGTAGAGCCTTCCTTTTAATTGTATTGTCCCATCTCCGTCTTCCACAAAGTCTGTCGCCTTTTCTGTTAAAATCAGCTCGCGCATCTTCTTCAGGAATGAATCATCTTTCTGTACAGTCTTTATTTTGCTAAGCAGGCTTGACCCTAGCTTCAACTGAGCTAGGTACAGATATCGATACTCAATTCTGAGTTCGATATCCATCACTTCAAGATCTCGCCGTATCTCATTATTTATGGCCAGTGATCTCATAAACATTCTGCTCATCGTGTCGGCTACAACGTTTCCCTTGTCCGGCGCATACTTGATCGTTAGCTCATAATCTTTTACGAGTTTGAGCCGACGTCACTGCCGTAAGTTGAGTTCTCGTTGTGTAAACAAGTATTTTAGGCTTTTATGATCTGTGTAGATTCTGCAAGCCACACCATAGAGGTAGTTCCGCCAAAGTTTCAATACAAATACGATCGCCGCCAATTCTAGGTCATGTGTCGGATAGTTTTTCTCGTGCTGCTTCAACTATCGTGAAGCGTAGAAGATAACTTTATCTTTCTGCATGAGTACGCACCCGAGGCCAGTTTCCGATGCGTCGCTGAATATCTAAAAGCCATCTGGACCATTTGGAAGTGTAATGAATGGAGCTGAGACGAGCCGTTGCTTCAACTCTTGAAAGCTGAATTCACAGTCGTCACTCCATTCAAATATTACTCCCTTTTGGGTGAGACGAGTCAGAGGCGATGCTAGTTTTGAAAAGCTTCGCACGAATCTTCAGTAGTATCCTGCTAAGACCAGGAAACTCCGAATGTTACTAGCCGAGGTAGATCGTTTCTAATCTACCACCGCTTCAATATTCTTTGGGTCCACCGCGACGCCTTCGCCAAAGATTAGATGTCCGAGGAATGTCACACTACTCATCCAGAACTCGCATTTACTCCGCTTGGCATATAATTTATTTTCACGCAGAGTCTGCAATACCGTCTTCAAGTGTTCTGCATGCTCTTCTCGATTTTTTGAGTAGATAGGGATATCGTCGAAGAACACGACTATAAATTTATTGATTTGGGGTCGGAAGACTCAGTTCATCAGATCCATGAAAGCGGTTGGGGCATTCGTCAAACCGAACGGCATGACTAGGAATTCATAATGACCATATCGAGTACGGAAGACAGACTTCGATACGTCATCGGACTTGATCTTCAACCGATGATAGCCGGAACGAAGATCGATTTTTGAAAATATTGACGCGCCTTGCAGTTGGTCAAACAAGTCATCGATTCGTGGCAAGTGATACTTGTTTCGTACGGTCGCCTTGTTGAGTTCATGATAGTCGATGCATAGTCGTATCGATCCATCCTTCTTTTTTACAAACAGTACGAGAGCTCCCCACAGAGAGACGCTAGGGCAAATAAATCTGCGGTCTAGCAACTCTTGTAATTGCACCTTCAGTTCCTTCAGTTCTGTTGGATCCACTCGGTAAGGCACTTTTGATATCGGCCGTGTATTCGGGAAGGTGTCGATGCTGAATTCTATTTCTCGATCCGGCGGCATCCCGGGCATCTCGTAAGAAAAAACGTCATAGAAATCTGCCACAACACCAGTCTGTATTGTGTTTACAATATCCTTCGTTGTATCTCGAACTGATGCCAAGTATCCCGTACAGCCGGAACGTAACATACGCCTCGTCGAGATTGTCGATACCATTATTGCCGTCTTCGAGACCGTACCACACGAATATGAGAACTCTGTCTCGCCAGAAAGACGAAACACCACTCTCTTCTCTGCGCACTCAATTGTTGCATGACAAGTGCCCAACCAATTCATGTCCCGGATTATGTCGTACTCTTTGATGTCTAGTACGACGGCTTCCAATGATAAATTTCTTCCCCGATGCAAATGTGGCCATTCCTACAAATAAAGTTCACAGGCATATCGACTCCCGATGGAGTGCTAACGCTAATGTTTATATCTAGTGATTTCATGGTTATTTTATTTTTTTCGCATAATCAGCAGATATAAAACTATGCATTGCACCCGAATCAAATAGAACCTGAGCAGGTATATTTTTATAGAGTAATATTCCTCTTACAACAGTATCGGATGCGAACGCCTCGTCCCGAGTAAATGCATAAACTCGACCTTGAGCTCCATGGCGTTGATTCTACGGGTTCACGGGCACCGTATTTGTGCCTTGTAGTTTAGGCGCTTTATACTGATTCGGAACATTCCTTGGTGGGTTGTGTTGATTCGGAATATTTCTCAGACAATGTGTAGCTATATGGCCTACCTCGCCACACTTGTAGCAAGTTCTCGTGATGCAATCAGTTGTCCGGTGCCCACGCCTACCGCATATGTTACAGTGTTGTCCGCCATGGCCCCTGTTATCAAATATGTTCGAATGTTTTGATACTCCCGATCCTCCGACGTCGTTAGAACGCTTGTTAAAGTCATTACGGACGACTGGCACTGCCTGTTGTGACATACGGCTAAAGATTCACTCGCTATTAAGAGCCGCATCGTAGGATTCATGGTAGGTCTGGCATCTTTGGTTCATGACGTATCGATGCAGTTCGTCGTTCAGGCCTTGTTGGAAGCGTTCACACCATGCTTCCTTGTTGGACACGAAGGCACCGGCAAACTTTGCTAGTTTCGAGAAGCTCGAGTCATAATCGTCGACTGACATATTTCCCTGTCATAACATCATGAACTCGTCTTCTTTTTTATGACGGACAGCACAAGGAACGTACTGCTCAAGAAAGGTTGTCTTGAACATTTTCCAAGAAATCTTGGTATTGGGGTCGATTTCATAGATTTCCTATTTTTTTGCTTCCCACCAGTCGTATGCTCTGAGAGATAGTTGTATCGCCGCA
This sequence comes from Iris pallida, assembly GCA_029216955.1. Classification (NCBI taxonomy): domain Eukaryota; kingdom Viridiplantae; phylum Streptophyta; class Magnoliopsida; order Asparagales; family Iridaceae; genus Iris; species Iris pallida. The sequence continues at coordinate 3,037,747 of JANAVB010010799.1, forward strand.
CAAGTCACCTTCTGGGACCCTTCGATGCAGAGAAGATTAAATATGTCCTCAATCTCCGTAAGCCATCCCACTATCACATCAGGCTCTGCTCGGCCATTGAACTTCGACGGGTTCATCTTATGAAACTCTGATGCTTTGAGCAAAGAAGAAGAGTTCACCCTTTGTGGTCAAACTTCTTCCTCGACTTCTTGATCGTCTTCCTTCTCTTCGGATGCCACGACCGTTGCATTGGCGTTGGCCACCATAATGTTCACTATCTGAGTAAGGGCGTCCATCTGCTTCTGTTGTGCATAAAATTGGGCTTTAATTTACATCTGAAGTTGTTGCTGCTGCAGCTTCATCAACTGTAGTATTTTCTTCATCGTCGTCTCGCTAGGGCCAGTACTCTTTGAACACGATGTACTATCCACGGTTTGGGTTGTTGTGCCAGAATTATTCTTATTTTTCTTAGTCATTCCTAAAAAATAAAGTAAACTCGTTAGTATTTTTCAAAATATCTATGGGCTTACATGTATGGAACTTTTATTTCATGCAGCATGTCGACAAACATTCAATCGAACAATCGCAATGAACATTCCAACAATGAAACATTTTTCAAAAATTCGAGGAAACATAACTGTGCTCTAATACCTATTCACGTCCCGAATCGACAAACCGTTCATCTCTGATGTTATTATACCGAATCGACCGTCCTTGCTAAGGCATGATGTTGTACGAGTCTGGAATTGCACTCGTACAAGGCAAGAACGTTACATTGATTATTATATTGAAACATCAAGTTGAAACTTCACAAATCACATCAGAATATAAGACGCAATTTAGGAAGATAGAAATATACTTTTTATTCATAACTTACAACGGAGTGTAAGTCGTAATTACATTGGATGCCGTTGTGACTACATTGATTGAAACAAAAGAAGTATACTCGACAAGCTGCCTGAACTAACACTTGCCGTTCCATACATTCGCCCTTTATACATAAGCCTTCGATTGAATTGGCTTCAAAATACTTCAGAATAAGAAGAGCTTTAAAACGCCTCCCCGCACTTCAGCTTCAGTTTAGAGCTCCCGCGGCACCTGGAAAGTTGGGGAGGGGGTTAGCTAAACACAATTGCTAAGTGGACGAAATGAACACACTCTTCTAAACTGACTCTGATTGTTAAGGAAGGCATGTTATAGAGTTTTCTTTCTATTTAGAACTAAATGAATTCAGTTCATATCGATAGCCATCTTTGAAGTAGTAAAGCATACATTGAAGCATAGTAATTTATGACAATTCTTACAACGGTCGTGCTCGTCCCTACATAAAACACAGAAAATATTTACTACCTGCATAAGACAATAGATGAGCATGCTCTATCTTATATGTGGTCGTTGGTGTTACAACCATTTGGGACTATCTCAACGGCATTTTGGCCCGTTCAGTCTAGGTTGCAAGCCAGACTGACGGTCCCGCAATGCATCAGTGCTGAAGCACGATTATTCATTCCCCCTAGGTCGATTCGATACCGATGCCCCGGATACCGATTCGAAAAAAATTAAACTTGTGCACAAGCTATCCATGACCATGCCAATATGTGAACAGTTTAATATATGTGAACAGATTTGTGTAACACGGACAGTATTGAACGACATTATAATTTCTCCCAACTCATGCAACGATTCATTTTCTCTAAAGCCGTACTTCCGATTTAGCGTCCCGTAGGCACCAAATTGCCCGAGGCATCATAAGCCACGATTGACATTTTATATTATTTTGCAGCACATGAAATAGTCGCTTTTTACTAAAACCTTAAACTTTCTCATTTTGGTGCGAAACTTATATTTTCAGAGTAGATTACTCTAAATCGATATGTTTTTTTCCGAGTTCTTGATCTTAGTGGATTGGCATGCATTTAACTTGGCATCGTCGATTTGAATAAGTTCGAGCAAAGGAATTTTGTTTGCGGGACATAGTAGAAAAAAAGGGGCCGAATCACCTACCATGTACTTTGATCGTGCCGGCCGTCAAAGTGCTTCACATCGTTCAAGCTTTAGTTACACGAGCTCCTGCAATGGCACCAACACTTAGTTAGAATTCCTTCTTTATTCCTTCGCTTCGAAATTCGTAGATTGCATTCAAAAAATGACGCGAAAGCACTTTCATCAAAACCAAGTGATAAAAGCTCCAAGAAAACCATAAAGCAGTCCGTTCCCGTCAAAGGGACTCTTTGTCACGCCTCGCTCCCGTAGGAGCTGTAACTCCTCTTCTCGAAATTTTTTTAAATATTTTTTTATTATTTATTTGATTTAAATGGTGATTTTTTAGAATGTTATAAATAATTATTACGGTAGATGACTTTAGCCATGGTTAAGTTTTGAAGTACATGACGACTAGGAATCATGGCACGGATAGTGCAGTGGCGTGCTTTGACTAGTGTTTAGCCATGGTAGGGGATTGCAGAGCCATATGTGTGTTCTAACTAAGAAAACTAGGCAAGTTGCGAGTTAATCCCTATAAATGATTTAATTAGTTATTTATTAATATTTTGACTTTTAGGAAATTTGGTTATACCAAACTAGTCCGGACTGGGCCCGAACCGAGCCCAGGCCCGTGTAGGCTTATAGTGAGTCCTAAGACGTCCATGACGATATACTTTGAGTGTATACTTCTACCTTGTTTTAAGTGTCTAATAAATATATTCCTAGAATAATTGTTATATATATAAAATATCAGTATTCAGTTATTTTGATTGAATATTTATTCTTGGAAATATGATAACTATTTCCTTTACATTATCCTTGTGCATTTTAGGGTATTAAACTATATAAATGTGTATATATAGATTTATGGTGCCTATTTAATAATGGTATATATGTTTTCATTATTATTAGAAAAGTTAGTAAAATATATTTATCTCATATATGTATTATGTATGATATATATTATTTTATTGATATTATTAGTAATGTTTTATTTGTTATGAAAATAGTTGCCAAGGATATGTTTAAATCCTTTGGGTATAATTAAGTGATATTGTATATATGGTATTGTATTATATATATATATATATATATATATATATATATATATATATATATATATATATATATATATATATATATATATATATATAGGAAATAGATTAATAAAAAAAGAAAACAGAATGATAATAAAAAGAGGGAATGATAAAAAAAAAAAATATATATATATATATAGGAAATAGATTAATAAAAAAAGAAAACAGAATGATAATAAAAAGAGGGAATTCCAGCCCATCCCAGGGCCCAGCAACCCCAACCCTTCCCAAGCTCAGCCCAGCCTAGCCAAAGGCCCAACAAGCCCAAACCAGCTGACCCAACAGACCCCCACAGCAGCCTAGCCCGAGAGCATATGGATGTATATATACACACATATATATATATATATAGATCGAGAGGGAGAGAGGGATGAGTTCGACGAAAAACCCTAAACCCCTCGACGCAGCGCCTCCCCAACACCCCTACGACCTCGCCGGCCACCTGGGCGGCCACCCATGGCCGTGCGCCGCCACGTGAGACAATCCGGACGGCGTAGAACTGAACGCGGACGACAGTAAGGTCAGCACAGCAGCGCTGTGGCCAACCCAACTTGATGGCAGAAGTTCTTCTTCGACGCTCGATCATTCTTCGAGCTAGTCGCTCAGGTATACACACAACATATCCGACTTGACCTCCCTTCAATTTGTTTAAAACCTAGATGATCGAAACCCTATGGAAATCGAGTCGAATCTCGACAAAACTTAGTATCAAATATGCCCTATTTTGAGTGTAAGGATACTGAATATTAAGGCTATTTTCGGTTGAACCAGTAACAAACTTAAGAATCTAATTGAATAGACTTACAGACAACATATACGAGAGCAAAACCCTTTTTATAGATCCTGATTTCATTGAGTAGGTTCAAAGTTATTCGATTCTAAAGTTCAACAAAAATATGTTTTTCAAAACTATAGAAAATAAAAAAAAACCGTCGATACGACGTGCGTTCCGCCATTCCGGGTGACATATCGTGCACCGTAAGCATCAAAAGGCACGTACGAATATTGCGGACGTGTAGGCTTTGACGGAATTCAAATCGGTTGCGTGTGCGCGACGAATTTGATGCGTATCCATCGAAATTTACCGTATCGGCCTATTTGTAAATTTTCCAATTACTTTGTGCATGTTTATCAGATCGAGACGAAACTTATGCCAACATGACCGTATCATTTTTCTGGTCCTGTATGCCAAGTTTGGTCCAATTCTGAGACAGTTGATCGGATCGCTGTCTTACGGACCCCACGATCCGATTCAACGGGCGGTTTTGTGCACAGTCCACCGGAATCCAAAATTAGATATACCATTGGGTTCATATCATCAAAATGAATCCGTAGACATATAGTTTGACGACTTTAGAGACCATTGACTCTGGCATGCTTTTCGGTGCAAAGCGGGTCCTACGGCGGACATCGTTTTGACCCAAAATTATCGTTTTGCCCCTGTATCGAGAATTGAACTTAAGGACAGACAATCCTAGCTAATTTGACTATTCTGAGAATGTTGGCAATGTCTATTTCAACTTTCGGAGACAATTGTTAGATTTGGACTTTATGGCTTACAGTTGACGGTTTATTGTTGGTTCGTCGTGCTACCACCAGGCAAGATACCTTGCCTCCCTCTACAGTTTATTGCATGTTTATAGATATGTTTTATCATGTTATTATTTTAGTTCTTTCCTCGATTTGATTTATATGTTCTTTATACCATGTTCATCAATTGATTGGCTTGCTTGTATATCACCTTTTGTGACTTGATAGTGTAGTTATATTGGATTTGTTCACATCATAGTTTATGCTAGAGTGGTCCTTACCTGTGTCTTGACTGAGTTGTACTTTGTCTCACCAGTACCTTGCTTGAGTCATGTCATAGAACGAGTACGTGTAGTTGAACTACTAAATCCTTGTTATCGTTTCCTCAACCAGAGAGTCCACACTCGGGACGAGGGTGTTTGTCTTGATCTGTTTACATCCGTTAGTCCACACTCGGGACGAGGATGTTATTTATTTGCACCAGAGAGTCCACACTCGGGACGAGGGTGCCTTGCCTTGAACTAACCAGAGAGTCCACACTCGGAACGAGGGTTAGTGATTAGTTCAAACCTACAAGTCCACTCGGGGCGAGGGTTTGTTATTCCATTGATCTTGTGTTCACTTGTTCATCCAGCAGTTCAGTTACATGTAGTTGTTCTTGTATTCCAGTTCATAGTCACCAGTCAGTAGCCACTTGTCGTTAGTCACTTGTTAGCAGTTTTGGTCGTAGTCTCTTGCCATGTCAAGTCTCGTTCCTTGTTTATATCCTGTTTATATTCTCATGCATGATTAAACTGCTAGATAGACATATTTTTATGTATCTTGCTATGTTTCCTGAGGACCTTATGATCTCTTCAGGTTTAACGATTGCATGGAGTTAGTTAGCAGAGCGGGATGGTAGATGATTATGATGCATGATTCAGGTATTTGTCAGTGATATTACATTGTTATCCTTTCGTGCTTTACATTCCTTATCATGAGATATCCTGCTTATTGATTCACTTTAGAGACTCTTGTTATATTCTTTGAGTCTTATCGGACATATATGCTAGTGGACTGCAGACCACGACCCATAGTGTTCATTCAAGTTTCGTACATTTATTGTGGATTTGAGATATACATTTGTTTTGCCATGATTTGGCAGTTTACCATGCTCTTGACAGCGTTTACGTATTTGAGTCGGGCTGAAGTCTGCTTGATGCGTAGCTGGTTTGCACACGAGCTCGCATCCGAAAAATGGGTGCGGGTCGTGACAAGTTTTTTTGGTGGCCCATACAGGTCAGAGCATATCGTATCGGTTACGTAAATGTACTGATACGAGCCTGCAAGTATGACTAAACCTTAGGAATCTCAATCCACACTGCCTTGAAAATTCTTCTAGAAAATTTCTCTACACCCTTGAAATTTATATTTGTTCTCGATTATTCTTCCTTGTTTTCGTACCATCATATTGAGTTGTCACCTTCTCATCAGAGGAGAAAGTCGTCCCCAGCAGAGTCGCTATTTTGTTTGTAAAAACAAAAGTTTGATTTACAAACTAAGAAAAGAGTACAAAAGTATAATGATTTCTGGGAAAGTACAACTGTAGGAATCTGATCAGAAGACGATCACTTTATCCCTTGGACTATGTGAACTTGAAGACTAGAGTGAAGTACAAGTTGGCAACTCTAGAGGGGGTGAATAGAGTTTATATCAAAAATGATCAATTAAAATTTAAACTCTCTTCACCAACTAAATAATCAGAGTAAAATAAATACGAAAATAAAGAGTAGAGAGCAAGCACAAACACAACAAGATTTTTAACCTGGTTTCCCTCGTGGAGGACTAGTCCAGGCCTGAGAACTCTAGCTCAGGATTGAAATCCACTATTTGTGAAATAGGGTTACAACCACGTGCCTTTTCACAGAAGAGCACGCCAAACTTCTTTCAATGATCGCTTTGGCGAAACTTGGACTTTTCCAAGTGACTTACAACTTCTTGCACTTCAAACTTCTAGTTGGATCGTACCGAGCAACTTGGACGGTTGGAAAGTTTGAATGCTAAGTGAATGGGAAGGTAAGGCTCTTGAATATATAGGCTATGTGAGAGAAGAAGAAGAGAAGAGTGGATAATTTCAAATGAGAGAAACCAAGGCCTATTTATAGGGTTCGGGGTAGCCAGAATTCGGTATAAATAATTCAAATTTTTGGCCGTTGGACAACTAGCAGTGATCAAGATCTAAAAATTAGCATCCTGAATTTTAGGGGACCGAGTTCGGCCCGAACTCTGTGTGAGGCAGAGTTCGGCCCGAACTCTGTCTTATATGGACAAAATGTTCTTTTGTGGGCTTTGGATGAATGGGTTGATTTGGATTTGGGCTAAGTAAACCTATAAAGCTATGGCTAGCCCAAAGTTGCTCAGTATGACCTAACGTACATCATCCTATACTCAAGAACAATAAAAATACAGACTCCAGTATACACAAAATGGTAAAACTCCAAGCAGCTATGAACTGGAACAAATGAGCTGAGTAGATTGATTTCGAGCTCGATGTGTCAAATTGGATTATGAAAAATATTGTTTTGTTAATTGTCAAGATTAGGTTGATTGTGATCCGGTTTGGGTCAACAATCTCCTCCATTTTGATAATTAACAAAACATGATATTTGTATGTCCAATATTCATACATGGACACATTTTGGCTCCCCCGTACTTGAACAATCGTACTCTCCCGTAAACTGATATTTCCTGTAAATACTCATCCAAATATACATATCCAAGGATACACGATTTATAGTGCTAATACATATAGCAATGGTCATAGTATTAAGACAAATATCAATGGTTCTCCCCCTTTTGACAATCAGCAAAAATGGAGACAAAATATAGAAATAAAACTACCAACCACATAATGAAAGAGAACATGCAAGTAGTAGAACTAAATAAAAGCAAACTGAGCCAAAGAGTTCTAAAGACATAAAAACATAAGCAGTCTGAGCAAAAAGAAACAAACTGCCAAAATAAAAACAGTCCTAATCATCAGTAGCAGTACAAATGGCCATATCCATCAAGGAGCATGAGAAGGCCCCGCACCATCAGAACCGGTACGACGGGGATCCACAAATGCTGAAGTCGCATCAAGATAGCGACGAACCCACAAATCGTCAATGCGATAACCGTCGCGAGACGGATCACGCATCATCGGAATCGACATCGTTGGATGAGAGGCCATGGAGTACTGAATGTCATGGATGGAGTTGCTGAGCGCACTCATCTGCAGAGTAGTGTGGTAGTCCATCTGCGTCCAGCGATCATCCATCTCGGCCCAGCGCTCGTCCTCTAAACGGAAGCGATCGCGAAGCATAGTCTGAAGAGAGTCCAGTGTAGCAGTGGACTCGGGAGCAGGTGAATCGGGAGCAGCAAAGGCTGCATGAGAGGCAGGCTCCTCAGCATCATCGGACTCAGAAGAGGCGATATCTGCAACATTTCTCCTTACCTTAGTCAGAAAGGCAGGAGGGGGCAAGGACTGACACTGATCCAATGGAACATGAAAGGCACGAAAAAGCAAAGGAAGATACATAGAATAAACCAAAGATTTTGGTTTAGGCCTAGCACGAATCATCCAATCCATCATCGTGCGAGGGAAGTTGAAGGGGACACAAAAGTGAAGAAAGAAGAGAGCAGTAATCTCAAAGTAAGTAACTTCATCTGTTGATCCCGCTTTTGGCAAGACCGAAGAAAATATAATTCGATGAAGTTCATAGAAATGATTATTGAGATGTTTAGCCATAAGTTTCCGAGGAAAAGGATTGGGAGAACAAAGATCACCCTTGAAACTTTTCAACGTGGTTTCTCCGGGAAAAACAAAGTCTCGAGCATCATCAAGCCGTTCCCAAGTGTTTGGGTCGGGCAAACCAAGTAGGTCAGCTAACTCAAAATCATCAAACGATATGTCTACACCGACGACACGTGAATAGATGCGTGTTCGGTCATAAGTCATGTTGTAATAAAACATTTGTATGGCATTCACATATATCGGTTTTCGAGTTGCAACAAGCTCATCAAGACATAAGTCACGAAAGTTAGGAAGAAAATCGAAAAACACCATAAATTTAATAGGGTGTCCCGCAAAGACACGACGATGACGGAAGTCGGCGAACCATACGTTGGACGCATCTAAGGACACAAAAAGACGATCATCATATGTGTCGGCATTGATGGGTGGAGGTGGATTAAAAAGAGGGTGCACCAAGTTAGGAGGAGGATGAGGAATAGGTTGTGGTGGAGGATTAGATTGAGGGTTTGGGTTAGGATTAGTAGAGGATTCACCAATACTTCTCCTTGGTCTTTTACCCCTACCAAGCAACCTAGGAGCCATGGAAAGAAAATTGAGGTGTAAAGAGAGATATACCTTAAAAGAGACCTAAGATGGAGGAGAACAACTCCAAGAATGACTTCCTTGAGTTTGGAGAGAAAATTCCCACGGATTGGAGCCTTCTAGGGTTAGGGTTTTGAAGAAAATATAAGTGGAGATGGAGGAAGAAGACAATGGAGGAGAGAGAGAGACCAAATTTTGAATTTATGGTCCCTTGGTTGGCTGGTCGGGTGAAATATGGGCCATCGGATGAAGAAAGGATGGACGGCTGAGAATGATTTGAGGTTCTGGAACAAGGACACCGAACTCGGCCCGAACTCTGGGTAGGGCAGAGTTCGGCCCGAGTTCTGGTCCCTTGGGCCAGAACTTCAAAAAAAATAAAATAAAGAAAGATTGGAAATAAATATGAATAAATGGTCAAAGATATGAATAAAAACAAGATTGAAAATTCGGATTTTCAAATGAGGCAGGCTATAAATAAAATTGAACCATATAGTAACTAAGGAGTTATGACATAAATCAATATGGTGAAGCTGCTATGGGGTAGCTGCAGGGGCCGGATCCCAGCTAGCGGTAGTCCGAAGACTAGTGCACCGTGCCGCTTAGGCTTTTACGCCTTGTTGTCAGAAGTACCCTTTCGGCTTGTACCCATAGCAAAGTCAGCATAGAGAATCGTGACATAATCGATAATTATGCAGGTCAAGTTAATGTATAACCGTTTCATCTAAAATTCCTAATTTCCGACAAAGAAAATTGAATCGCTCCTCGGATAATAGTTTTGTAAAGAAGTCGGCCAACTGATGAACATTGTCAATAAATTCTAAATTAATAGTGCCATTCTGTTGGTGATGATGCAAAAAGTGGTGACGAATTTCAATATGTTTCGTGCGTGAGTGACATATGGGATTCTTATAAGATTTATAGCACTACTGTTGTCACAAAATATAGGAATGTGCATAAAAGATAAGTTATAGTCTTCACGGGTTTGCTTCATCCATAGAATTTGTGCACAACAACGACCAGCTGCGATATATTCAACTTCTGTTGTGGATAGTGCGACAGAATTCTATTTCTTGCTAAACCAAGAGACTAGAGCATTTCCTAATAAATGACATGTGCCGCTTGTACTTTTACGGTCGACCTTGCATCCAGCGAAATCAGCATCAGAGTACCCAATGAGGTCAAATTATGTTGATTTGGGATACCATAGGCCTACTGTAACCGTACCCTTAAGGTATCGAAAGATACGCTTAACAGCAGTCATATGTGATTCCTTAGGATTTGCTTGATATCTAGCACACAGGCAAACGCTAAACATAATATCAGGGCGACTAGCAGTTAAATAAAGTAGACTGCCTATCATACCTCGACACTTACGTTGATCGACAGGTTTGCCGCTTTCATCTGGTTCTAGTTTGGTCGTAGTAGCCATTGGGGTGCCGATTGGTTTGACGTTGTCAAGGTCAAATTTCTTTAGCATGTCCTTTGTATACTTTGACTGACAGATGAAAGTTTCATTTGATGTTTGTTTGACTTGCAGTCCAAGAAAGTAATTGAGCTCTTCCATCATGCTCATTTCAAACTCGGTCTGCATACACTTAGCAAAATCTTGACAGAGAGTTTCATCAGTAGAACCAAATATAATATCATCAACGTAAATTTGTACTAAGAGAATGGTGTCTTTGAAAGATTTTATAAAGAGTGTAGTGTCAACTTTCCCTTTTGAAAAACCTTTTTCAAGCAAGAAATTGCTTAACCTTTCATACCAAGCTCTAGGGGCTTGTTTGAGGCCATATAGCGCTTTCTTGAGTTTGAAAACATGGTCGGGAAATTTGTGATTTTCAAAACCAGGGGGTTATTTTACAAAAACTTTCTCCTTAATAAATCCATTCAAGAAAGCACTTTTCACATCCATTTGAAACAGTTTAAAGTTTTGAAAATTAGCAAATGCACAAAGCATCTGAATGGATTCAAGTCTTGCAACAGGAGCATACGTCTCATTGTAGTCGATACCTTCCTCTTGGTTGTATCCTTGAGCTACTAGACGAGCTTTGTTACGTGTAACTGAACCATCTTCATTTACTTTGTTACGAAAAACCCATTTCGTACCAATAATCGAGTGATTAGCTGGCCTAGGAACGAGTTCCCAAACTTGGCTCCTCTCGAATTGGTTGAGTTCTTCTTCCATGGCAGAAATCTAAAACTCATCATTAAAAGCTTCTAAAATATTTTTCGGCTCAATTTGTGAAATGAAGGCAGTACTAGCAATGTAGTCTCTTAATGATGATCTAGTACTTACTCCGCGTGAAACCTCACCTATAACCAAATTTTCTGGATGTGATGGCTTGAAAGAGAATTTCTTTGGCAAGCCCTCCAGAGAATTGGTTTCAGTGGTGGTATTCATTGGAGTAGAGTTGATGGGTCAACATCATCATCAAGAGTGGCTGCTGTACTGTTATCCTCATCGAAAGTCACATTTGTAGACTCTTCCACAATTAATGAGCGTTTGTTGAACACTCTATATCCCTTGCTCTTGGCCGCATAGCCAAGAAATATACCTTCATCAGCTTTGGCATCAAATTTACCTAAGTTGTCTTTGGTGTTAAGGATAAAATTATTAGCCCAATAATTATATCATGTTTTTGAATATGGCTAATCAATTAAGTTTAACATAATGACATCACTAATATTCATGTAATCACTATCATGTTGCTGCTACTTAAACTTAGCATTGTCCTAATGTTAGCATTGTCCTAAATGTTCTATATCATATTGCTATGCTTGTATCATATTATTCTGTTTGTCTAACATGTATTCGTAGACATGCTGTAAGCATGATCAAACATGATTAAACCAGGACATATGCAATAGAGAATTATTGATGGGCCAAAGATGGCGTTATACAAGAAGATTTCTCTGAACCGCCTAACGACCTATCCGGGGCCTCGCATCGGGGGTTCCGCTGCCCGGTCAGCGGACAGGGGTCGAGGGGGCAGTGCCCCCCGTCAGGGGTTCGGGGGCAAAGCCTCCGAAAGGTATTCAGATTTCCATATCTGTTTATCTTTGGATGACCGCCGTCAAAGGAAAAAGACGTCTTCATGTCTGCTCAAATATTTGAAGAAAGGCGTCATCAAAGGGCTCGTGGTTTTCCTATTTCATCAATGTATTTTCCATATTTATTGAGTCTAGGAATACGATGTAAACTGTATCGTACTGGCAAATAGGCTACCCAAGAAACGTTTTCAAAATACCCTTTCATTTTGAAAACAAGCCCACTTACAAAAGCCCAAACTACTTCCTAACTGTTTGACTTTTCAAAAAGCCCAAAACCAATTTACAAAAATCCTGACAGAACTCCAACAGAACTCGGACAGAATTCGGCCAGAGTTCGGCCAGAATTCGGCCAGAGTTCGGCCAGAGTTCGGTTAGTGAACGTTGCTTTTTGAACTTGGTCTTCCTGCAGTTACGGATCCCACCGAGATTTTCTCATAGAGTTCTGCCCGAATTCTGTCCGAATTCTGTCAGAATTCTGCCTTTGGAAAAACTATAAATAGAGAAGAATTTCGATCATTTTAACTCACTCATTCACTTTCATATCTCTTCTCTATAAGCCTACTACTTCTTCCAAAGTATTCTGAGCTATTCATTTTCAAATCCCAAGCCAGTTACAATCCTCTAGTCGATTTGCCAGTGCGGTACAGTCTAGAAGTTTCAGAGTGGTTGTAATCAGAGGCTTGATTGAAGTTACATACTTCATAATTGAAGTTGGTCGAGTACTTCGGATCAAAGCTCGCGTTGTAGAAGTTGCAAGAACTTCGGATGAAAACTTGTGGTGATTTTCTATAGTGGATTCAACTGGAAGCTAGAGTTCTTCCGACTGGACTAGTCCTCACAAGAGGGAAACCAGTATACATCTTTGTGTTTGCGTTTGCTCTCTACTCTCTACTTTTCATTTACATATCTGTGATATATTATTTGTGATCTTGTTACTAACATTTTTAAATAGTTAATTTCTGCTGCCTACTCTATTCACCCCCCTCTAGAGTATTGCACTTTACAACTCGTTCCTACAATCGGTCCTACAATTGGTATCAGAGCAGGTGCCCCTTCTAGAGATATTGTTGCAGGTGCTCCTTATAGAGATATTATTGCTTATACCAATTGTTCCTTCAATTGGTATCCTAGCAAGGACTTTATTATTTGGCTTAACATCCTTGGAGCAGATCCTCATTATCAAAGCGGGTTATACAGGTAAAGCGAGGTAATATTGTTATTATATAACTGCTGTTCATAGATCACTGTATCACATATATCAAGTATGTACTTCACAACTGAAGAGCAATCCTCAAATAGACTCCCACTATTTGATGGAACAAACTATAGCTATTGGAAGACACGGATGAGCTTCTACTTGAAGTCTCTAGATTTTGACTTATGGTCAATTGTTGTCACTGGCTACAAAAAGTCTACTATCACTTCTATTCTCACATCCTCTATAATCAACAAGCCTTATTATAGTTACACGGAGGAAGAGAAGAAGTTAGCTAGCCTTGATGCAAAAGCTATGCATATGTTTTATTGTGCTGTAGACACAAATGTATTCAATCTTATTTCTACTTGCACAACATCTCATAAAATTTGGAAAGTTCTTGAAGCTACTTATGAGTGCAGGTATGAAAGCAAAGCTAGCAACTCCAGAGAGAAGGATAGTCTTCATAATGATGCAAATATGTACATGACGAAATTAGGATTTAAGGTACAGCATAATCCCTTATACGAAGAAGAGCTTGTATGTGACAATTACAAGAAGATAGACCACATCCAAGAAGATTGTACTACTACAAGAAATAAGAGTCACTACGAACAATCAAATGAAGGAAGATCATCGGGCATATGGTGTGAAAGTGAAGCAAGAGAGTCTGAAGAAGAAGAAGAAGAAGAAGAAGAAGAAGAAGAAGAAAAACCTCATCAAGCTGCAAATTTATGCACAATGGCATTATCTAACGAGGTACAAAATAATTCTTTTTCTGAAGAGAGTGAATTTTCTTATGAGAATTTATCTGATGCTTTCAGTGATCTGTTAGAAGAACACAAAAAAGTATTAGATAAATATAAGCAAGCTAGAAAGGATATTCTATCCTATAAGCGTGAGATTAAAAAGCTTACTTGCTTATTGAATGATGCTAGAGATACTTCTACTTCTGATAATTCTATTGAGATATCCACACTTGAGTTTAGATTGCATGAGGCGCTTGAATGCATTGAGAAAAGCACTCAAGAAAATGCTAATCTTAAGGAGGAATTAGAATCAGAAAAGAATAAGTATTCTATTGCTTCATGTAGAATTGATGCTCTCTCTGCTAAGTATGATGAGATCTGTGCTAACTCTAAAAAGTTAGAGATTAGACTGGGAAAGCAGGTAGTACAACCTACGACTCAGTCTAACACAAGACACTTAGCACATCACAAAGTCACACACGTTAGATCTTTTACTAAGGAAGCAAGCAAAGCTAAAGCTTCACATAACCATGCTTTCTATTACAAGTATCCACGCACATCATATCACACTATTGTACATTCTCATACTACTACACATAGTACTAATATTAATTCTTTCTTTCATTATTGTGGTATGAATGGACATATTTCTAATCATTGTCAGATTAGAAAACTAGTTGATATGAACTTGTGCAAATGGGTTCCCAAAGCTAACAAATGTGGATCCAAGTATTGGATACCAAAGTCTTCACCTAATATTACAGGTGAAGCTTCTCATATCAAATAGAACCATGGAACATGTTGGTGATTGCAAAGCTACAAAGGTCATCTTCCATGCAATTGCACCAACAGAAGTGTGGTCACTAGAACCACTTCGGTAACATGCTTACTAAATAGTTTCTAATATCTAGCATGTTCTTTTTGATGTCTTGCTATTAGCTTTCATTGATATCTTTTAAATTGTTTATTATTTGAATAAATGTGAGATATAATCCTAGCTTGACTAGATGTTTAGCTTAAATGTTTAGTTCACACTATATAGTATTAGTGTGACATATTTATCTGTGTATGCTCTTTATTTTATCTTTATTCTTGAAGCATGCATAGGAGCTTAATTTTGTTTTGGTGAATATGCTTTTGACTCTTCGCCTTTAATATATTTTTAATGGTCACTTCTTATCGATTTGTCTTTAACATGTCACATTTACTTTTATCAGTATTTTTGCGTATGTATGTTTAGCACAAGTCTTCTATTTACTTGAAAAGTATATACATATATTTTTATGTTAACCTTGTGCTTGCATAATATATTCACTATTGATTCTCATATTTTATTTTGATTAAGTTCTTATGAATCAATTAAATCTTTGTCTGATAAAGTTTGATAATTTTTTAATGATACATGAATAATGCATTATCATTCATATATTGCTGATATGTTTTTTTGTATGGGATATATGAGTTAAGTTCAAGTTCTATATTATATTATTTTGAAAAGTAGTTTTTAAACTTGTGCTTATCTCACACTTAAGCTATTGATTACTTTGGACAAATTCATGTACTTCTCTTTATTAGTTTCTTCTCAAAGCCTCTTTTAATAATATATGTTTTTTTTTGGCTTTTTGGTTGACATTTTGGTTACGTGATATTTTTAAATATCTAGATCTTGATAAAACCATTCCTTGGGTATTTACTTTTTGGGATTCTGGATTTCGACGATATTCGATGATACTGCATATATTCCTTTGAATCTAAGTTCTTAAGAGTAGAAATCATTTTGGAAACAAGCCGAAAGGGTCCTTCTGTCATACATGTGTAAATAGCCTGAAGCGACACGGTGCACTAGTCTTCGGACTACCGCTAGCTGGGAACCGGTCCCTACAGCTAACCCGAAGTGATCAATACTTTATAGACTTAAGATTTATTAAGGTCTAAATGCAACTATTATCTAGTTCTGGATCCAAGGTACTGAACCCAGTCCCCTAGGTTCCAGAATACATCAACGTATCTAGGTCCTACATTTTAATTTACAAATATTTTATATTTTATTGTTACCCAATGATTTTGTAGCTCATATGGATAAATGTAATTCATACATCTTATACTGTATGCTACATTGTTCTAAGATTTTTTAAGTCCATATAATATATATATATATATATATATATATATATATATATATATATATATATATATATATATTTCATATTGCACTAATTCTTCTTAAATTTTCGGTTATTAAGGAAGAGATTTATTTTGGGTACAAGCCTACAAAGGGTCTGTCTGTCACCACGACTACGGTCGAAACGAAGCGGTACTTAAGTGTTCCCCGGTGAACCTCCGTTAGCTGGGACAGTACCTCTACAGCTAACCCAAGATTGATCAATGCTTTATAAACTAAAGATTTATTGAGATCTAGTTGCAATTGTTATCTTTTGGATTTTGAATTTTAGATTTGATGAATAATATTCTCTCTTTATATTTTCACAAAAGGTAGCATATGTTGATCTATCTTGTCGATTGTGAGACTCTATAGCATAGATCAATTTATGTCATCTTTTGACATATACAATTATTCATCAGGCTAATTTGAAATTTCTTTTGATTGTTTTATTTTCAAATGTTCATTTAATGGATATTTCTTCTTTTGTCTAAAGATGATTGTTTTTCATATTCGTGACCACTCATTGAATATTATGATCTTGTGATTTCGTCTTTAACTTGTGTAATATTCAATGATTTTGAGCTTTATATTATTATCTTCTTATTTAAGTTACTTACTGTTGACAACAGTAACTCTTTGCAGGGGAGAAGCCATGCAAATTGAATCTCTCTTAAAGCGTTTCTTTTCTTTAACCTCACGGTTGTCAGGTGGACACAGTGCTAAGGCTTTAAAAGGGAAGAAATGAACTTTGATAAGAAGACCTAATATTTTTGAATTAGTTTCCTACTTTCGAAAATATGTCTCTAAATTTTATTTTAAAATTTTGTCTATATTATTATTATTTTTTTGGATATAGCCATGTAAAGGTGGAGTAGTTAATTGTTTCAAGTCAATTATCCCCTTGACATGCCATATATCTAGAATATATTATTTTTTGGACATTTATCTGGTTATGTTTATTTGTTCAAATGGATTTATTTATGATTTATAGAATCTTTTATTGAAATTGTTTCCGTGATTCGAATCGCCAGCTTTCAGTCTGAGGACTAAATGGATGCATTCGAACATTTACTAAGACAGTTTTTCGTAATAAATTCCACATTTTTTGAAAAGCCTTTTTGATTTTTTTTTATTTATTGAATCTGTCCGGTACTCAAATGTTATTATTAAAGACAGTTTTCAAAATTTTTTAATGTCTTAAAATATTTCTTTTATATATATATATATATTGGAGATATATTTTGTTTGTTCATCTTTAAGTGTTTATTTATTGATATTTCTTTTTCTTGGCTAAAGATGATATTTGTTTTGAGTTTAGAATTTTATATGCATTTGATCAAAGGAAAGAAAAGATGTATATCTTGGATATCCCTTAGATCTTGTGATTATTTCCTTTATCTATTTTATGCATATAAATTATTTTTGAACTATACACGCATATTTTAAGGGGGAGCAAATTAATTGTTTCAATTATTTTATACCCTAAATATGTGGTATACCTAGTTCATCATGGACATATACTCTTATTTAAATATCTTGTTGAGTTGGTCATGATATTTGGATTTGTATTAATTTTATGAGAGAATATATGATTATTATTATTTTTTATCTCATTTTATTCGAGTTTCTAAAAGTTATCTTGCCAAAAATATATTTAATTATTCTTATTTGATTGAGTTTAAACTGATTTGGCATTTCTTATTGAGATTTTATCTCAAAGTTCATGATTATCTATATTTAGACTGATCATACTTTGCGGGGGAGCATTCAAGTCGACTGAATTTCTCCTTCTCAAGTATTTTGTCTTCATTACCTTCATGTTTGTCTGATGGATATATACATCATGCTAAGGTAATTGAATTCAAATGCATGAACTTTAGTATAGATTTTGCATAGATTCTAGTTACGTATTTTTGATTTCTTTTCGATGATTATACTCTTTATGGAATTGATTCACTAATTTGTATGGGCAAATTATGAATCATATTTTTGTGATCATTGTTAAAAGTCTCATTATATTTTTAACTCTTTTATATATACTAGATCTGCGAATTTCTATTTCTCATAATTCATTTATGACCAATGATTGATTCCTACTATATTGATAGATTTTATTTTTGGTCAAATGACATTCAAAACATATTTTATTTTTGGATTTCTAGTTGGTAAACTATGTATTGCTTGATTTCAGTGTTCTTTGTTAAAGTTCAACCAACTATACTATTTTGATAAGTTTTTCTACTTTAGTTATACAATTTTTTAAAACTTGTCGTTACACTGTTCTCCTAATCCTTGATCATGATTATTTGTGCTTTCCTCCTTTTTTTATGCTTGAGTTTATTTTAGCTTTAATTACGGGGGAGTTTTTTTTTTGATCATGTCAAAGGGGGAGAAATAAGTTTAAGGGAGAAATAAGTTTAAGTCAGCACACAATATTCTAGTATTATGTGTTTATTAGTGATACATGCATCTATTGTATATATCTTAAACTTAAAGGATTTGCCATAATTAAAAAGGGGGAGATTGTTAGCCCAATGATTATATCATGTTTTTGAATATGGCTAATCAATTAAGTTTAACATAATGACATCACTAATATTCATGTAATCACTATCATGTTGCTGCTACTTAAACTTAGCATTATCCTAATGTTAGCATTGTCCTAAATGTTCTATATCATATTGCTATGCTTGTATCATATTATTCTGTTTGTCTAACATGTATTCGTAGACATGCTGTAAGCATGATCAAACATGATTAAACCAGGACATATGCAATAGAGAATTATTGATGGGCCAAAGACGGCGTTATACAAGAAGATTTCTCTGAACCGCCTAACGACCTATCCGGGGCCTCGCATCGGGGGTTCCGCTGCCCGGTCAGCGGACAGGGGTCGAGGGGGCAGCGCCCTCCATCAGGGGTTCGGGGGCGAAGCCTCCGAAAGGTATTCAGATTTCCATATCTGTTTATCTTTGGACGACCGCCGTCAAAGGAAAAAGACGTCTTCATGTCTGCTCAAATATTTGAAGAAAGGCGTCATCAAAGGGCTCTTGGTTTTCCTATTTCATCAATGTATTTTCCATATTTATTGAGTCTAGGAATACGATGTAAACTGCATCGTACTGGCAAATAGGCTACCCAAGAAACGTTTTAAAAATACCCTTTCATTTTGAAAACAAGCCCACTTACAAAAGCCCAAACTACTTCCTAACTGTTTGACTTTTCAAAAAGCCCAAAACCAATTTACAAAAATCCTGATAGAACTCCAACAGAACTCGGACAGAATTTGGCCAGAGTTCGGCCAGAATTCGGCCAGAGTTCGGCCAGAGTTCGGCGAGAGTTCGGCCAGAATTCGGCGAGAGTTCGGCCAGAGTTCGGTTAGTAAACGTTGCTTTTTGAACTTGGTCTTCCTGCAGTTACGGATCCCACCGAGATTTTCTCATAGAGTTCTGTCCGAATTCTGTCCGAATTCTGCCTTTGGAAAAACTATAAATAGAGAAGAATTTCGATCATTTCAACTCACTCATTCACTTTCATATCTCTTCTCTATAAGCCTACTACTTCTTCCAAAGTATTCTGAGCTATTCATTTTTAAATCCCAAGCCAGTTACAATCCTCTAGTCGATTTGCCAGTGCGGTACAGTCTAGAAGTTTCAGAGTGGTTGTAATCAGAGGCTTGATTGAAGTTACACACTTCACAATTGAAGTTGGTCGAGTACTTCGGATCAAAGCTCGCGTTGTAGAAGTTGCAAGAACTTCGGATGAAAACTTGTGGTAATTTTCCATAGTGGATTCAACTGGAAGCTAGAGTTCTTCCGACTGGACTAGTCCTCACAAGTGGGAAACCAGTATACATCCTTGTGTTTGCGTTTGCTCTTGCTCTCTACTCTCTACTTTTCATTTACATATCTGTGATATATTATCTGTGATCTTGTTACTAACATTTTTAAATAGTTAATTCCCGCTGCCTACTCTATTCACCCCCCTCTAGAGTATTGCGCTTTACAACTCGTTCCTGTAGAAGCATGGAAAATACTAAAGAAAATGACTCATACGGCCAGGAAAGATCCATGCGGCTCAGAAAAGACCATGCGGCTCAGGGAGTCATGCGGCATAAGGAGCTATGCGGCCCGAGGCATTCCATGCGACTCAGAAGACACGTGGCCTGACAGTTCTCCCCTCCGACCCATGCTGCATTAATTGCTTTGACGGCTGACCCCTCTGAAAAGTTGACAGCCCTGACACAAAAGCAGGTAATTATGACTCTGTCATAATGATGAATCTCTAGAGAAGAGAAAAGAGATCTCTGACACAAATCTCCCGAGAGCCATAAAAATGCCACGTGGCCTTGCCACGTGGGCGTTCGTATGCGGCTCACTTCTCATGCGGTTCAGAATGAATCCTATGCGGCTCAGGTCAAGAAAGCCTCATGCGGCTCGAACAAAGAACTTCTCATGCGGTTCAGAGTGAATCTGTCCTATGCGGCTCAGGCCAAGAAAGCCTCATGCGGCTCGAGCGAGGACTTCTCATGCGGTTCAAGAGGATCATGTCCATGCGGCTCAGGCGGATATGTACCTATGCGGCCTATAATCCTGTGGTTCGAGGGCTCAAGTGAGGGCCACTGCCCAGGCTGCCTTGACACGTGGGCTTAACCATATGCGGCTCAAATTCATATGCGGCTCACTCGTCATGCGGTACAGATCCCCCCAGCAGCTCCTAGGATACGTGTCCTAAACCGATTAATTCCTCAGATTTGCTGCCATTAAAGATTAGGTCAAATCCCAATAATCTGGGACACGTGGCAGAAGAATAGATCTAATTTATTCGCAGATATCAGAAGATCATTATAAGGAAGATTTATTCCAATCAACATTAATTGCTAATGGGATTTGGTGTAATCTACACCTAATGGCTCGGATTCGTCACAATCAGAAACGAACGGCCTGGATTGACCAATCCCCAGGCCGCCGCCATCTCCAAGAGCTAATCATTGGCAACCCTAATGATCACATCCCACTATTATAAATAGCAAGGTGCCATGCCCTTGTAAAAGAGATACAATATCAGAGAGAAATACGTATATACAGAGAGACTTCCCCCCATAGTCAGAGAGAGAATACACACAGAGAGAGAGAAGCCAGAAGAGCAGTCAGAGGGAGAGCAAGAAGAGCATTTCTTCATCAACGCCAACCATCTTTTCACAGGAGCCAAGGATGCATACCGATCGTCCAAGGAGTAAGGCAGGGCTGCCGTCGCCTTCCCGAGCTTCTATCGTCATCCCCCAGAATCTAAAATAAACAATTGTACTTAGACTGCTGTACCTAGGTTTTCGTCCCTAGGCTTTCTTTGTACAAGCGAGTTTGTAACGTGAAGTAAAAGTCCGGTCCTCCGATAATTGTTCTGTTCTTTTATATTTCATGGCAACACGATGGCGACTCTGCTGGGGACTAACTTCTCCACGGCTGAGGAGTTGGTGACACAATCGAACGCAGCCAAAGTTGGCTCCACGCAACAAAAGATGGTCGTCCACTTCGACCAACAGGCGTTTGAAGAGATGCTCTCTGAAGGAAGCGCTGGCCCGGTTCAGAAACGCACCTGCGGGATGAAGGCTCGCAAAGAGTGGAGGCCAAAATTATTTGCTCCTCCAGCCCTCGATGGGATACCCTCTGTTGCTCAAGACGGCGAGAAAGACTCTCCTGCGGCCCCACTTCAAACCGTAGACAACTCTGCTGTCCCCAAGTCTGGCAGAAGAAAACACTATGATGCTGGACTTGCAGGGGCAAAGAGGAACTCTATGCGATCCGAGCCGCATAAGGGTATTACCCGCAGAGAGAAAGCTCATGCGGCTACATCCGCCAGCCGCATGAAGAAAACTCATGCGGCCACATCTGTCAGCCGCATACCTTATGCGGCTACAGTTGCCAACCGCATGGATGAGACTCATGCGGCTACTGAAGTCAATCGCTTGCAGAAAACCCATGCGGCCACTATTACCAACCTCATGCGGCCAGCCTGCACGGTCGTGACTTCTAGCCGCATAAGAACAACTCATCCCACAGCAGAAGACAATCGCATACAGACAGCCTGTACGGTACCCAATGCTAGCCGCATAGCGTCCGTTCCACGCTTCTCTCAATCAGTCTTCGACCGTCTCTCATGCGGTCCTGACTCTGATGGTTCTCTGGACGATAAGCCAGACTCTGTGGTATTCAACTTGGACTCCTCCTATTACGCACCCGCAAGTGCTAAAAGGAGGAAGTCTAGGGCAGCGCGGGCTCACCAAGCCCAGTCAGCTGCCCCAACCTCTGACTATCGGGGCGTCCCGCTGGTTATCACGCAGGCCTCTGATGGGAAGTTGTACAGAACCGCTCGAGTCCAGCCCCCGGCGGCAAACGGACAGAGTGGTTCCTCTGACCTACGTGAGGTTATCCTCCACAAACGCAAAGAAAGAGAAGGGGCCTCAGTGTGCAAAGAATCCTCACATGGACGTCACTGCATCCGAATCATCGTCAACTGCTGTTGCAACAACGCGACAGTGACGAAAGACCGGCCGTCCATCTTCCAAAGACTACAGCATCCGAGCTCGGAGGACGAGGCACCTCCTGTTGTCTCCTGCAATTCCACTCAGAAAGTCCCCGCCGAGGGGAGAGGGAAGAAGACAAGCATCTCCAGCCCAAAAATATCAACTACTACAGCTAAGAAATTATCGACTAAACGGTTGCCCTCCACCGGAGTATACCAACACACCCGTTCGAAGGCAAAATCTGCTGCAACGGGAGATTTATCGTCCACGTCCCTGGGGGTCGTAGGAGCTGGGGGTAGTACTCCTCCGAACGTCCATAATAATCCGATGTTTCAAGGAGACGAGCCCGGGGAAACAACCCTCCCATTAGGTGCAATAGACGCTGATATCCCCGAGGACATCCGTGACTCTCAAGATGAAACAAGCTCCGAAGCTGGGGGTACTGTTCCTTCCGAGTCCGAACCCGAAGAGAACATTCCCACATATCCCGATGATTTCTCGATGCATGGATACGACTCGGAGGGCACATCCTCTACCACTCCTCATGTAAAGACGGTATTCATGACGGACAACAATCAAGGCGGTTCCAGTGATCGCCAACGCATCGACACTTTGGAGGCCATACTGCACGTATTGGTCAAGTCTGTAGACAAGATCAAAGCGGCTCTTCCTACTCTGCAGGGAGTGACACCTGGCCAAACGAGCGCAGGTCCCGCAATTAATGTAGATTCAAATTCAGCGGCACCGAACCCGGGCAATAATCCTCCCGAAATAACGGCCCCTACCACGACAGATGAGGCCCGAGAAGTAAGGAGAGAGGTTCAGGAGCTCCGAGCCATGTTCCACGCCCGAGAAAACTCTCAAGATTTCAGAATACGACAACCATATCCTGCTGAATGGAGGGATGTTCCGTTCCCACCAAGATATAAGCCGTTCAACATCAACCCATATGATGGCAAGACCTCAGCAAGTCGGTACATCACTTACTTCGAGGTCACAACCGACCATCTGCCCCATGATGACGCTATCCTCACGCGATTATTCATCGGGGCATTGGAAGGAGTCGCCTTCGACTGGTACCGCAACCTGCCAGACAACTGCATCCACTCCTTCGCTGGCTTCAAACGCTTGTTCTTGGAGAGATTCTATGAGGTAGGGCAGGACGTCACAATGTCTACCCTCATGGACGTCGTCCAAGGAGAGAAAGAGCTGACGAGGAATTATATTGAGCGGTTTCGTCAAACCGCAATGAAGTTACCATCTGGTAATCCGGATTCCTCCTTGATTGAAATTTGCCAAAAGAGACTACTCCCAACAATTAGTCTCTGGATGGGCGAAAGTCAATTCAAGGACTGGAAGGCTTTTATCATCAGTGCTACAAGTGCCGAAGAACGATTGAGAAAGGCTCGCCAACTAGGGTTGCACATCTCAGAGGGAGATAACAAGGGCAAGCGTCCCAACACCAACATCGACAATAGGGGTAGCCCCTCCAACAATCGGGACAACAGAGGCAAGCAGGCTATGGCGGCCGACACGGCCCAGAAGCCCGAGTCACAACCAGCAGACAAACAATGGCCTCAAATCACTTACTCTTTCGAAGACAGCCACGTCAAGCCTATCTTGGACATGCTCATACAAGGAGATAGAATTCAGCTCCCTCCACTAAGATGGGAGCCTCGGTCGGCTAACCTGGAGAATCCAAAGTTCTGCCATTACCACCGCTATGTACACCATGCTACACACGAGTGCTACCAACTAAAACGGTACATCCAAAACCTCATCGATTCGAACGCTCTGGCCATCGATTTCGAAGAGGTAACCGTGGCAGCCAATATGGTGTCCATACAATTTGGCAGCTTTCCTCCGACAGAAACTCAAGACGGGGTGGTTCCCATCCCTCTGGCGACAATGGAGATTACCAATCTTCCACCTCCCCGAGATTAAACTACCGGTCTAGTACCTCTCACTACATCGCGAGAAAAAATCATGTGGGTCCATCCGGACCTGGTCCACGAGGTGACTCAGTCCACAATGCCTCCCATTCACAAGAAGAGAAGTGGAAAAGTCAGATCCTGCCGCACCGTCTCGGCAGATGAAGAAGAAGTCACGGCCGTCGTTACTCGATCTGGAGCACAATCTCAACCCGTGGCTGAGAACTCGACTGATGATCATCCGCCCACTACCACTAACGCTCCAGGGCCTCCTCAGCCTCCGACGACCGACAAGCCTTGGCCGAAGGAGACTCGCTTCGACAAATCCCTCCGAAAGGAGATACCTCAGGGGCTGGAAAGGCCCTACAACTTCGACATCTTGGCACAATTGGCCAATACACCGGCCAAATTATCCTTATATGAACTCCTGAGGCTCTCGAAGGATGTCCGTGCGGCCTTGAGCGATGCACTCCAAAATGCCGACGCGTACTTGGCTCAGGCCAACCTCACGGGAGAAAATCAGCCAGCAGATCTCCAAGACAGCGCATGTACGGAAGCGATGCCCAATATCGTCTTCACCCCGCAGGATATGCTCATCAAAACCAACTGCAAGATCGCCCGTTATACTATACTGGATACATCGGCGACGTGAAGGTGGACCGGATGCACATTGATCCTGGGTCTTCCATAAGCATCATCTCGAAGGGTCTGCTACATCATCTTCGCATTCCGATGCATCGCCTGACGCCTACAAACACCGCCCTCAGCGGTTTCAATTCGGGCAGGAGCTACCCAATCGGGAAGATACGTCTGAAATGCCAGATTGGCGATCTTCAATCAGAAGTCACCTGCTACGTCATAGATGCTGACACTTCTTACAACATCCTTTTGGGCGCCCTTGGATACACGATTATATGATCGTGCCTTCCACGCTGCACCAATGCTTCAAATATGTCGACAAGCATGGCTTCGTGAGGACAGAATTTGCTGACATCGATCCCTTCAAAGGGGTCGAATCCTACTACTCGGACTCCTGCCTATACGAAAAGTCGAAGAGGCACCTTGATGGAGGAAATGAGCAAGCTGGTACCGAAGCGACCGCGGGATCAGAAGAACCTCTGACGATCCACCTCCAAGCCCACAAACCGGGCAAATCCGCACCCCTTACGGCCACGCTGCATAAGGACGCAATCGGTCTCTCGGCACAGGAAGAACAGATGAGAATCCGGCTGCCAAGGTCCGGCCAAGTGCCGAGACCCACAATAGGGCCACTTGCCATCAGACTGCCGAGAGTCGGTCAACCCCAAACGGAGAAGCTCAATCCCTCCGATAGACCGCTCACGATACGCCTTCCCAAGAAGGGTCGTCACCCCGATGCGAGGTCTGACACTTCTAGCGAATCGGCCACTCCTCGCCCCACATCGAATACCAAACCGGGGGTTGCTAGTCTACCAACGACTCCACGCTCTACTCCGCCAGTCGAACCTCTGAAGATCAAGCTGACTAGGTCGTCCTCTCAGTCTTCATTTATACAAGGGGTAGCCGAAGAAGAACCGGAACTAGCCAAGTATGTGGCTGCCCACACCGACGTCCCCTCCGCAGATGATGTAATCCCCCTAGAAAAGATACCTTATTTTATCAATAAAGGGCTATCTTTGAACTACATCGAGCTCAATAAGCTTTGTACAATGTATGCTATGGAACATGGTATAGGCATCCATCTACACACACAGGTGACAAATGTGCACACCGTAATCTAGCTTATTCCAGCAGAAGACGCTTACCGCATAATCGAGGGAGGGGATCATCCAATCATCTTCGGCCGGAAGGACGATCCGTGCCCCTTCACCATAAAAGAAGTTGATCTTGGGTCAGATGCCGGGAGACTGCCTCTGTATCTTTATAGCCCCCAGTCCAAATATCTCTGCAAAAACAGGGATATGATCTAGAGACTACACCAGGTTTGAATTACGGCACTAGACGACGATTACCTTTGAAGCCACCAGTACCGGCTGGCAAGCCACGGGACTACTTTAGCAAAACTCGATGTGGACTAGGGTATGTAACTCCCACAACGACCCCTGAGAGTTCAGATGAAGAGTGTGACTGGCAGTCACATTCAACCGGGTCACCAACTTCCGACTCGGATACCAGCATCGGAGACATATTCAGACAAGTCCTATCAGTCAACATGGCATTTGCTGACGCTTAGGAAGAAGACGAAGACATTCCTGAAATCCTCGAACTAGAGCCGTGGGCCCAACAGCTGGATGTACAATGGGAAAAGCGGTTTGACCAGAGAAAACCTCCTACCGAAGATGAGGTTATGCAGGTCGACCTCGGCAGCAAATCCTCTCCAAAGCCAATCTTCGTCAGTAAAAGCCTAACAGACGAAGAGCGAGAATCGCTGCTGAAACTTGTCAGAGAATATATTGACGTGTTCGCATGGAGTTATGAAGACATGCCGGGATTAGACCCCGATATCGCTCTTCACAAACTCAACATACGGCCAGATGCAAAGCCAGTCAAGCAGCAACAACGACGCTTCCGCCCAGGCGTCATGGATGCGATCGAAGCCGAAGTCAACAAACTAATAGCCAGCGGCTTCATTCGTGAGGAGCAACATCCTGACTGGGTCGCCAACATAGTTCCGGTCCTTAAGAAGAATGGGAAGATCCGAATCTGCATCGACTTCCGTAATCTAAATGAGGCATGTCCGAAAGACGAATTCCCCTCTCTATCACAGACATCATGATCGACAACACATACGGCTTTGAACGTATGTCATTCATGGATGGATTCTCGGGGTACAACCAAATCAAGATGTTTCTCGACGACGAAAAGCATACATCATTCCAAACACCGATTGGCACATACTGCTACACAGTCATGCCTTTCGGTCTAAAGAATGCTGGCGCCACATATCAGCGAGCCATGAGTATCATTTTTAGAGAACACTTGTGCAAGACGGTGGAATGCTATGTCGATGACATCGCCGTCAAGAGTCGCCGTAAGGGAGATCATCTGCAGGACCTGAGGACGGTATTCGACCTGATGAGAGCCCACAATCTGAAAATAAACCCTATAAAATCTTTCTTGGGCGTATCCAGCGAGAAGTTCTTGGGATTCATTATCACCGCTCAGGGCATTCATGTAGACCCTGAGAAAACGAAGGCGATCATGGAGATGGGTCCCCCGAGAAATCTCCGCGAACTTAGAGGCCTCCAAAGGAGGCTAGCTTACATCAGGAGGTTCATTTATAACCTCTCCGGGCGATGCCGACCGTTCACACACCTTATGAAGAAAGGAGTCTCGTTCGTATGGGACGAGGAATGCCAGCGTGCCTTCGACAACATCAAAGAATATCTGTCAAATCCTCCAGTCCTGGTGGCCCCGGTTGCTGGAAAACCGTTTCTGCTCTATGTACGAGCAATGGAACACTCCCTCGGTGCCCTGTTGGCACAAAACAACGATGCAGGTCACGAACAAGCTATATACTATCTCAGTCGAATGATGGTTGGACCCGAGCACCGATATACCACGGTTGAGAAGGAATGCCTCGCCTTGGTGTTCGCCATTCAGAAGACGCGATACTATGTCACCGGACAAACGATACATGTGATCTCACGAGTCAACCCTCTTAGGGTTCTCATGACTAAACCTGGGGCACTCAGTTCTCGCCTCGCTACTTGGGCAATATTGCTGTCCCCTTATCATATGACCTTCGTCCCGCAAAAGGCAGTCAAAGGTCAAGCCCTGGCAGACTTCTTAGCAGCCCACCCAGGCTCAGAGTCCTCCAGAATATATGAAGAGATCCCAGATGAGGTCGCCGATTCGCATGCAACCTCTCACGAGGCTATATGGCGAATGTTCTTCGACAGTGCTTCGAGGACCGGACCTAAAGGCAATATAGTTGTCGGAGTCGGGGTAGTGCTGGTCTCCCCTTCCGGATTGGTGATCAACCGCGCCTATTCCCTCACAGAACCCTGCTCTAACAATGTGGCCGAGTATAACGCTCTGGTCATTGGCCTCCAACTAGCAAGAGAGCTGGGGGTAGAATATCTTGAAGCATACGGCGACTCCCAACTAATCGTCAATCAGATCCGGGGCTCATACGAGGTCCGACACGAAGACATGATCCCTTATCACCAAATAGCGATTGACATCATCTCGTCGTTTGAGGGTTTCTTCATCGAACATGTCCCCAGACTCCAAAATATCGAAGCTGATGCCCTAGCAGGCCTTGCCGCTTCCTTAGCAGTGCCGAACCACGCTCATCATTCGATTGACGTAATAGGCCACGAACTGGTCTGTCCCAAGAACAACGTTCAACTCGTGGCAAGCTATTCCGCCCATACGGTCGACGAAGCACCAGACTGGAGACAGCCGTTCATCGACTTCGTCGTCTACGACATCCTGCCCGAGAACCCGAAGGAAGCCACTTCTATCAGACGGCGTTCTCTCAGATTCTTCTACGATGCAGAGACAAAAATGCTGTATCGCCGCTCCTACGACGGATTATTGCTCCGGTGCTTGTCGAATGCAGAAGCCAAAGAAGCAGTACGAGAAGCTCATGACGGTGTCTGCGGGGCCTACCAGCCCGGCCTAAAACTACAAGATCGCCTTCGCCGAATGGGCTACTATTGGCCCACGATGGTGGCAGATACGATAGATTATGCTAGAAAATACAAAGCTTGCCAGGTCCATGCAGACTTCATTCACCAACCATCCGAGTTTCTACATCCGACGATGGCGTCCTGGCCATTCGAAGCATGGGGAATGGATATCATTGGTCCAATCACCCCACCTTCCTCCCGAGGACATCGCTTCATACTTGCGATCACTGATTACTTCTCCAAATGGGCGAAAGCTGTCCCACTCGCAGAAGTTAAAACTTCGAACGTGATCAGCTTCCTTAAGCATCACGTCATCTACCGCTTTGGACTGCCCCGAAGGATCATCCATGATAATGGTCCACAGTTTGCAAGCCACGCATTCTATCGGTTTTGCGATAAGCACCGTATTCAGAATATCGCTTCGTCACCGTACAACCCGACAGCAAATGGGTTAGCAGAGGCATTCAACAAAATGATCATCAAACTACTCAAGAAGTTTGTCTCCTCCAACAAACGCGACTGGAATGAAAAGCTCGGTGAATGCTTATGGGCTTATCGCACCACAATTCGGACCGCCACCGGGAATACACCATTCTCTCTAGTGTACGGGAGTGAGGCAGTTCTCCCATTAGAGACTCAAATACCCTCACTCCGCGTCGCCCTCACTTATCAATTGACAACCGATGATAACTACCGACGTCGACTACAAGAGTTGGAGGCCTTAGATGAAAAGTGCCTCCTAGCTCAGCAAAGGATCGAGCTATACCAAGCACGCATCTCAGGAGCCTTCAACAAGAAGGTCAAAATCAGAACATTCCAAGTGGACGATCTTGTTCTGGCAGTCCGGAGGCCAATGATCGTGACTCACAAGACCGCCGGCAAGTTCCAGCCAAAATGGGAAGGTCCATTTGTCATCGAGGCCGTGTTCTCCAATGGTGCTTACCGCCTCGCTAAGCAAAACGGAGACTTGCTTATGTTGCCCGTCAACGGCAAGTTCCTGGAGAAATATTATGTCTAAACAACATTTTCTAGATTATTGAGTCACGTACCTGCTGGTACCACTGAACTCACCCCATAATTTTCTAGATTTTCGAGTCATGTATCCGCTGATACCACTGAACTCACCCTCATAGTTTGTCATATTTTCGAGTCATGTACCCGCTGGTACCGCTGAACTCACGCTCACCATTCTCCAGATTCTCGAGTCATGTACCCGCTGGTGCCTCTGAACTCACATCCCGGTCACTCTTTCAGATGGAAAGTTATGTATGATCATACCTCTGAACTTCCTTTCTGGAGGAGATCCTCCCCCATGATCCAATACCCGCACTTTCAGTGCACAAAAAGGGTAATCGATCCACAAATTTCCAAAACGGCCATGTCCTCATTACCTCTGAGTCGTTCCACTTCCGCCAAAAACAAATCACCCCTTACATAGAACTTCCATGTCCTCATTACCTCTGAGTCGTTTTATGTGCCCGCCTTCATTGAGCCCACTCCTGTCATGTCCTTATTACCTCTGAATGGAAAGGCTCCGTCGAAGAAACCTTCATACTTGCCATGTCCTCATTACCTCTGAGTAAGTATGATGATCCCCTTTTGACCTATTACTTGTACCCACAACCGAAGTACGCCAAGGGTAATGGATCCACAAATGTCCTCTGTTGACCACAAATGTCCTCTATTGACCACAAATGTCCTCTGTTGACCACAAATGTCCTCTGTTGACCACAAATGTCCTCTGTTGACCACCAATACCCTCCGTCGAGTTCGCTCCTGCCATGTACTCATTACCTCTGAGTAGGAAGACTCTACGTTTGAAAAACTTTCCTACTTGCCATGTCCTCGTTACCTCTGAGCAAGTATGTCAGTTACCCTTCATCCTATTAGCCGTATCCTAAACCAGGGTATGCCAAGGGTAATAGGCCCATAAATATCTTCGGCTAAATTTCTTAACACAAGCCTACCACCTCATCATGCCCCAGGAGCCCAGCTGCTCTACGGTATTCCTTTTCTCAATACCAAGGGCACCCATGACCACTTTGCTATGGCTGCTTCGGGTATCCTGACCGAAACTTGTTATCTCTACCTAAAACTAAGGTACGCCATGGGTAACAGGTCCACAAATATATCTCCTATGCGGGGGAGAACATCACCACAATATCACAGGCACAACAGGCAATACAAATGAAGGGTAGAATTAAAAGTACTCTTTATTTGAAGGAAGAAAAAAAAAGCGTTACATATTTCGGGATCATACCCCCTCCAGAAAGAAACACGTCAGGGACAAAACAAGAAGAAAAGGCCGACTATAGTTCGGCATTACACAACTCCAAAAGACGGTTCTTCACCGAGGCAGTCCCCCGAACAAGCCTCTGCTTAGCTCGACGTTCGGCCTCTTGGGATAACTGCTCTGCGTTATTCAAATGCGTATATGCCTGCCAGTTGTCCTCCACCTTCTTTAGGGCAAGCTCTAGATTAGCAGAAGCCCTACTATACTTATCAGCCTCCTGGATAGCAGTCTCTTTCTCAATACGAGCAGCCTCAAGCTCTGACTCCAGGAAAGCCAGTTTTCTCTGGAGCTCAAAGATCTGTTCCCGGGCGTCGGCTACCCCGCGAGAAGCATCCGCTTCCCGAGTTGTGCAATCTTCAGTCCGACGGCTCCACTGGTCGTACAACCGAGTCAGATTCCGGCGGTCCTGTAATATAGCCGGCTTGAACGATTCCCGGGCAGCCATTACCTTCTCTACCACGGTAATGAGGAAGTTGCGTTCTCGATTTATGGCCGCGGGTAAATCAGTCTGTTGCAACAAGCAAAACTGGGCCACGAGATGATCAGCTTCTAATAGCTTAGGCTCCAAAAGCGCAGCCAGTTCCCCTCCGCCAGGGAGTGTCTTAAGGGTATTAATCTGGCCACCGGCACATCGGCAGGCCAGAGTAAAGGGAGTCCCCCTTTCCACCGCTGCCTCGATCCCCCTCTTCAGGTGGCGATGGAAACTGGCAACCACGTCCTGTAACGCGTCATCCAAGACCTCTGTAGAGGACGGCGTCAGAGGGAGAGTGACAGACGGTACCGGAGGGGCAGCTTCAGAAATTACTGCACCCGCCACCAAAGAAGCAAATTCTGTACGGAAAGATGCTTGAATGGCGGCTAACTCCTCTTCCGCCGCCCGAATAGCCTGGATGCTCGGCAGGGAGGAAAGGTTGACCCTCGAAGCTACATTCGCAAAGGAAGACACAGGAGGCATCGTCCCTTGTCCCAACTGCACTGCTACCTGGGACCCGGAGCTCGACCCAGACGAAGGATCGTCGATGCACGGAGGTTCCGTCAGGCCCTCTCCGGTAGGGTGCGATCCAGCAATATCAATCACTGGCAATGACGGGTTGGGATCTGAACATCCAAAGTAATCATTAGTCGACGTAATTTGAAGGAAAAGACGACAGGAACACATGGGTTGATTCACGAGCTATAATTTGATTTGTATTACCAGAGGAAGAGTGTGGGGGCGACGGCTCGTTCACAGCCGGCTTAGTTTCCCCACCCATAAAGTCATCATGTGGGGGCTCGGATGTTTCAGGGACGGGCGCAGTAAAGCCCCCATCCCCATGGGTTGAGGTTCCAGTAAGGTGGGAATCCTCGGTCGCAACCGGAAGCACCCCAGCAGCAATGATAGCGGTGCACACATCACTGACTAAATGAGACAGGACCGGATCAGCCTCGGTAATCGGGTCCTGAGGGGCGAGCTCATCCGACGCCTATAAAGAGCAAAAGAAACAAATAATTAGGCCATAACATAGAAGGAGAAGAAAGGAAACAGCTGAAGCCCAAATCACCTCAGGAACATCGTCCACATCATCAATAAGCAGCCTGTGACGTCTTACCGCAGCATGCTTCATGGAATAGGTTCGGTCATCAGCGGTAGTCACGCGCCTGCTTCGTTTATGCGAAGGGCCGGGTATTGCAGATGGTTGATCCTCCACCACCTCGTCAGACAGACTAGACGATTGACCCATGGCCCTTTCCGCCTGCACGACAGGGGGTTGATTTCCAACCTCCTCGCCCGAAGAATGAGATAAGTCATCAGTGTCTTGTTCGTCGTCTTCCTCATCCGCCCTAGTAGACTCTAAGTCCGGCACATAAATCCTGTTTGCCCCCCTCTTCCTCTTCTTGGACCCTTCTGGCTTCTCAGCCAAACCGGTGCCAGTAATGAAGCTAGTATTCATATCAAAACCAACATGAGGTTTGCTCGCTGCAACATGATAAAGGGCCGCTATATACAAGATATCACCCTCCACCTTGGCATCAGGGAGTGAGAAGCTGGCTCGGGTATGGGTCGCATTATAATAATGCCAAGCCCGGACGCCATCGAGCACACTGCCCTCGAAGCTCAAGCAAGCGCTAGGGCGATCCAGGAACAATTGACTATACCCGAATTGACGGGAAAATCTACTGGGCAGATAAGGCTCCAGGTATACTCTATTCCGGTAACGATACACCAGGTGCGCGGGACGGATGTTGCGTAACCAAAGAAGCATCTTCTCAGATAAAAGTTGGGGGGGATCAACGCCGTCAACATATACCCTCCTCACTTCGCCGGGGGTGAACTCAGGGAGAGATACGAAGAATTCGGGCCCATCAATTCTTGCCAACGCCCTCCGGCAGGCCGGCATGGTATCATGTTCCCAAGGCTGATGACGATACCGGAAAAGGAAGGCGTCATCAACAGAAATATTTTCATCAGGTCCCGGCCTCATCAACGACCGATAGTGCATCAATAACCACCCCATGAGGTAGTGGTATGGTAGTTCTATCCGTTTAAAGTCCATCGACACATCGCGAGCAATGACTTTGGATGAAAAGACGCGAAGGCCGTGGTGTATGCTACACACCATGGCCGAAAGGAGCGCCAGTCTTACCTTGAAGACCAATTTTACCGCGGAAAGAATGAAATGGCGGCTGATCCTTTCTATAGAACCCGCGCCGCCCGAGACTACACAGTTGCGTAGCTACACCATCAAGAACCCAGCTAAGATCGCT
Source organism: Iris pallida (assembly GCA_029216955.1). Classification (NCBI taxonomy): domain Eukaryota; kingdom Viridiplantae; phylum Streptophyta; class Magnoliopsida; order Asparagales; family Iridaceae; genus Iris; species Iris pallida. Next base: position 3,071,960 of record JANAVB010010799.1, read on the forward strand.
TTATCAGACATCTCCCGGGTACCATAGTGGAAATAACTGAGGGAGTCAGTGCTACTCCCAAACCGGTCACGGGTAGACTTCGACTTCTTGACCTTCGACATCATATCCTTCACCTCCTCCGGGGTTCGAGGAGTTCGAGACGAAACTTGACCGGAAGGACGCAACTTGAAAAGATACAAAATCCAGGCCTTGGTGTGAGGGGCGTTCCCTTCTGAACTATTTACTTTCTTGATAGCCATCTGATGGCAGGCGCTATGATGACACAACAGTTCTTGGTACACGGCGACGAAACCAGGAAACCGTCGATCCAGCTCTTCGAGTTCTTCGTTCGTCGGTGTATATACTTCAAAAGCTTCACCTCCCCACGACAATCTAGACACAGTGTTCATTTCATGAAGAGCAAGCCCCAGTTCTCCTCCGGGGGCAAAGAAAGTTCCTGTACGCCGATTATACAGCTCCAATAGAGCCATAAACAAGGGCTTGTTAATGGGCAACCCGTAGCAGGTACCCCTGACGGCGTAGTAGAGATCAATTTTCTGAAGGAAGTCCCCATACTTCCCCAAAATCCATGAGGTAAGATTAGTCCATGTGGGAATGGGGTTGATCCAATTCAGTAGCGACAACCTGCCTATGGGATAAGACCCCTTGCGAGCGAGCTGATTCAGAAAAGTATCAGCTAGGGTGAAGGTAAAATTAGGGCCAGTTGTGTTTACAAAAGTTCCCGGGAGCAGCCCCATCATAGTCCGACTCACGGATTCCTTGCCTGCACATACTAAACCCATGCGTCCGTTGTAGTGAATTTTGCTCACAAACATTCCCTGTTGGATGGGAGTCAGGGAGCCCACCATAGTCCTGCCCCACGGTACCATGTTAAACCATGAGAGAGGATAATGCCGCTCCATCTCAGGGATATGAATCTCTACCCCGTCTACAAAAAAATCCCAGTGCTCTGAGACATCCAGCAATCGAGAGTTCTTTATGGAAAAGGCGTCCCCAAAGAGAAAAGCCGGTTTCAAAAATTCTCCATCCAACTTTCCCGAATTCATCATTGAACAAAGAAAGAGGAAAGGTTGTTTATTAATAGCAGTCACTCTCTCCCTAGGCTCATTAGTGGGAAGCTGATCCCCTATACGACGGATTAACTCGTCAAGCTGCACGTCTGCGGCATACTGAGCTGAACCCACAAGGAGCTCTTCTGCTGGGTTGGTTGGGAGGTTCACTGAAAAGAAAAAAAAAGAGAGAAAGAAGAAACAAGATTAAAAGATGGCTAAAACAAAAAATTACTGAATAAAGAAGCTCTCACAAGCCTAGCGGTTCAGGTCAATAATGTCTTATGCGGCTCCAGTCCAGTTGGGTCTCAAGAAATATAGTTTCGAGGAAGCCTATACGGTTCGAGTCAATACAGTCTCATACGGCCCAAATCAGATGGGAGTTCCATATGACTCTAGCTCAATAGCTTATGCGGATTGGACGAATATACACAGTTCTAACAGAAGAACTCATGCGGCGCAAAACGCTATGCGGTTCAGCCTGCTAAAAACATATGCGGCTCCGTTCAGAGGAGACTTTATGTGTTTAAATCCTTCTTCTGCGGTTCAAACATGGGACATTGTCTATGCGGTTCGGGCATGAAAAAGTCATGCGGCCCATACAGCATATGCGGCTCTGCAATCAACTTGGGAGGAGGTTGTGCATAAATATGCAGCAGAGCCATGGGTACTCAAGATCCAAATGCAACCCTTACCCTTAAAGGCAGGACGAACGTCAGAGGGCACTTCGGGCGCTTCAGGCTCGACGGCTGACGAGGACGTCACCCTCTTGCCCTTCGCGACGGCAGAAATAACTTTAGAAGACTTAGGAGCCATTGCTTCGACGAGAAGACAAGGAAGATCAGAAAGAGAAGACAGAAAAAAGAGTGAACGAAAGAGAAGGTAAAGAAGTCCCTCCGGCTAAAGTCACCCGTATTTATAAACAAAGACGGAGCGTTTCGATCCCCGTGCATACACGTAAACCGACTCTTCGGTTATCAAAATAAGCCGCCGAAAATAAAGGCCAAGCTCCTCGGATCCTGCACCAAAAAGCGGCCTTTAAAAATCAACAACATTTAAGTGCTAAAGATTGCCATACGTGGCAAATAATGACGTGGCAAGAAGCTATGCTGCTGAACAGTCTCCTACGGCTGAGTCACCTATGCGACTGAATAATCCATGCGGCCAGGACTTCTATGCGGTCAGGATTTCATATGCGGCTAGAAGAACACAGCCATGCTTCTTATTCAAAGTATTTCAATTTTACAAATTGAAAACTTTGAAGGGGGTCTTGTAGAAGCATGGAAAATACTAAAGAAAATGACTCATGCGGCCAGGAAAGATCCATGCGGCTCAGAAAAGCCCATGCGGCTCAGGGAGTCATGCGGCATAAGGAGCTATGCGGCCCGAGGCATTCCATGCGGCTCAGAAGACACGTGGCCTGACAGTGCTCCCTTCCGACCCATGCTGCATTAATTGCTTTGACGGCTGACCCCTCTGAAAAGTTGACAGCCCTGACACAAAAGCAGGTAATTATGACTCTGTCATAATGATGAATCTCTAGGGAAGAGAAAAGAGATCTCTGACACAAATCCCCCGAGAGCCATAAAAATGCCATGTGGCCTTGCCACGTGGGCGTTCGTATGCGGCTCACTTCTCATGCGGTTCAGAATGAATCCTATGCGGCTCAGGTCAAGAAAGCCTCATGCGGCTCGAGCAAAGAACTTCTCATGCGGTTCAGAGTGAATCTGTCCTATGCGGCTCAGGCCAAGAAAGCCTCATGCGGCTCGAGCGAGGACTTCTCATGCGGTTCAAGAGGATCATGTCCATGCGGCTCAGGCGGATATGTACCTATGCGGCCCACAAGGATTACTCCCCTGTGGTTCAAGGGCTCAAGTGAGGGCCACTGCCCAGGCAGCCCTGACACGTGGGCTTAACCATATGCGGCTCACTCGTCATGCGGTCCAGATCCCCCCAGCAGCTCCTAGGACACGTGTCCTAAATCGATTAATTCTTCAGATTTGCTGCCATTAAAGATTGGGTCAAATTCCAATAATCTGGGACACGTGGCAGAAGAATAGATCTAATTTATTCGCAGATATCAGAAGATCATTATAAGGAAGATTTATTCCAATCAGCATTAATTGCTAATGGGATTTGGTGTAATCTACACCTAATGGCTCGGATTCTTCATAATCAGAAACGAACGGCCTGGATTGACCAATCCCCAGGTCGCCGCCATCTCCAAGAGCTAATCATTGGCAACCCTAATGATCACATCCCACTATTATAAATAGCAAGGTGCCATGCCCTTGTAAAAGAGATACAATATCAGAGAGAAATACGTATATACCGAGAGACTTCCCCCCATAGTCAGAGAGAGAATACACACAGAGAGAGAGAAGCCAGAAGAGCAGTCAGAGGGAGAGCAAGAAGAGCATTTCTTCATCAACGCCAACCATCTTTTCACAGGAGCCAAGGCTGCATACTGATCGTCCAAGGAGTAAGGCAGGGCTGCCGTCGCCTTTTCGAGCCTCTATCGTCACCCCCCAGAATCTAAAATAAACAATTGTACTTAGACTGCTGTACCTAGGTTTTCGTCCCTAGGCTTTCTTTGTACAAGCGAGTTTGTAACGTGAAGTAAAAGTCCGGTCCTCCGATAATTGTTCTGTTCTTTTATATTTCATGGCAAACAGTTCCTACAATCGGTCCTACAAAAATATCGACAACCAAAAACTCGAAAATATGAAATGTTTGGAGTTCTTCCAAACCAAAGCTCATAGGGTGTTTTCTTCGTAATAGGACGAATGAGTACCCTATTTAAAATATGGCACGCTGTACTGACAGCTTCAGCCCAAAAATATTTCGGAAGAGAGAATTTATTTAACATGACTCTAGCCATATCGCCAAGAGTCCTATTCTTCCGCTCCACAACACCATTTTGTTGAGGAGTTCTTGGACAAGAAAACTCATGATTAAAACCATTTAAATCACAAAACTTTTCAAAATCAGTATTTTCGAATTTGCCTCCATGATCACTTCGGATTCGAGTAATCATGTAGCCTTTTTCGTTTTGAACCTTTTTAGCAAATATTTTGAAACAGAAATGGTATCACTTTTGTTTGTAAGAAAGAAAACCCAAGTAAATCTCGAAAAGTCATCTACTATAACAAAGGCGTAGAGTTTTTCACCAAGACTGGCTACTCTACTAGGACCAAATAAATCCATATGAAGTAATTACAAGGGTCTAGTTGTACTTACAGAGTTTATGGAATGAAATGAGGACTTGGTTGCCTTATTTAACTCACATTCGGCACATACAGTGTCCTTTTTGAATGTGATGTCGGGCAAGCCTCTAACTAGCTTCTTAGTCGATAGCCTGGATATAGTATCCATATTAGCATAACCAAGACGCTGGTGCCACAATAATCTCTCATCCTTGTGAGCATAGAGACATCTTCCTGCACTGTTAGTATCTCTAAATAGATAGAAAATATAAATATTATCCTCTCTTATCCCTTCAAAAGCGATGTCTCCTGTTGAGTGCTGTGATCTCTTGTGTTTGTTTTTCAATCCATGCTTCGGCATCATGTAGGCTTAATTTAAGCTTAGACACCTCATTTGTGACTTCCGTGGGTGAAGTGTCTCTAATATTATCAAGCAATAAAGAGAGTCTTTGAATCTCGACTTCATAACTTTTGATCTTCTCCTTGGCGTGTTTATATTTACCAATGACTTTCTTGTGGTCATCGAGTAAATCATTGAATGCATCGCCAAGTTCATTAAAAGTGAAATCATCGAGAGTTTTGCTAGTTACCTTGTCGGATGTTGCCATTAGGCATACATTGGCAGTGTCTTGAGGAGAGTCCTTTTTTTCCTCGGAGTCACTAGCTTCGCTTTCATGCCAAATACTTGTGTTGGCATATTTCTTTGAGGAAGCCTTCTTGTATGGTTTCTCATATTGGTTGCTCTTCTTTGCGAATGGACAGTCTTTTCGGACGTGTCCAGTCTTCTTGCAGCCGTAGCATGTTGGCTCTTCTTCGTCATCTTCTTCTGGTTCCTTCTTTCTTCGATTGAAGCGAAGGAATTTCTTGAAGTTTCGGACAAGGAGAGCTTGATCATCACCTTCTGAGTTGTCGTCATCCGTCTCTTCTGGATCAGCTCTTCGACGGTGAGCTTTAAGGGCAATCTCCTTTGCCTTAGGAGCAGGCTCTTCGAAGTCTTTGAGGTCAAGCTCATGAGTCATCAACTTTCCCATCAAAGTCTCCATAGACATTGTAGTGAGATCATTTCCTTCTATGATGGCTGTCACCTTAGGGTTCCAAATCTTTGGTAGTCCCCTATGTATCTTGCGAATCTTCTCGTGATTTGTATATTGTTTGCCGAGAGAAGACAAGGGGTTGATGATGTCGAGGAATCTTGTAATCGTTTGTGTGATCGTCTCATTTGGCTTCATCTTGAAAGCCTCATATTCTTGAGTGAGACGACTTATTTTTGACTCCTTGACTTGGGTGGTTCCTTCATGCGTCACTTCTAGAAGTCTCTATACTTCATGAGAGGTGGTGCATGTTGAGACCCTGTTAAACTCATTCCTGTCTATAGCACAAAATAAAGCATTAATAGCTCTCGCGTCTAGACTCGCCTGTTTCTTCTTCTCGTCAGAATATTTGTCATGGGGTTTCTCAACGAGATCACCATTAACAACTATCCTGGCGGGCTTTTTGTAACCATCGGTGACAATGGTCCACAGGTCGAAGTCTAGCGACTTGAGATAAAAACTCATCCTTGTTTTCCAAAAGGTGTGGTTAGTTCCATCAAATAGGGGAGGCCTATGAGTGGACTGCCCTTCACCGTGATTGGAAAGCATGGGTTGAGTGGTTGCCATGGATCAGCTCTAGGATGTTAGTCCTTGAAAAGAGAACAGAGCTCTGATACCAATTGAAGTACAAGTTGGCAACTCTAGAGGGGGTGAATAGAGTTTATATAAAAAATGATCAATTAAAATTTAAACTCTCTTCACCAACTAAATAATCAGAGTAAAATAAATATGGAAATAAATAGTAGAGAGCAAGCACAAACACAACAAGATTTTTAACCTGGTTTCCCTCATGGAGGACTAGTCCAGGCCTGAGAACTCTAGCTCAGGGTTGAAATCCACTATTTGTGAAATAGGGTTACAACCACGTGCCTTTTCACAGAAGAGCACGCCAAACTTTTTTTAATGATCGCTTTGGCGATACTTAGACTTTTCCAAGTGAGTTACAACTTCTTGCACTTCAAACTTCTAGCTGGATCGTACCGAGCAACTTGGACGGTTGGGAAGTTTGAATGCTAAGTGAATGGGAAGGTAAGGCTCTTGAATATATAGGCTATGTAAAAGAAGAAGAAGAGAAGAGTGGATAATTTCAAATGAGAGAAACTAAGGCCTATTTATAGGGTTCGGGGTAGGCAGAATTCGGCCAGAATTCGGTATAAATAATTCAAATTTTTGGCCGTTTGACAACTAGCAGTGATCAAGACCTAAAAATTAGCATCCTGAAATTTAGGGGACCGAGTTCGGCCCGAACTCTGTGTGAGGCAGAGTTCGGCCCGAACTCTGTCTCCTATGGACAGAATGTTCTTTTGTGGGCTTTGGATGAATGGGTTGATTTGGATTTGGGCTAAGTAAACCTATAAAGCTATGGCTAGCCCAAAGTTGCTCAGTATGACCCAACGTACATCATCCTATACCCAAGAACAATAAAAATACAAACTCCAGTATACACAAAATGGTAAAACTCCAAGCAGCTGTGAACTGGAACAAATTGTAGAAGCATGGAATTTCAGGACGAGAAATCCTATACGCCAAACACTACATGCGCTAGGGAGCTCAGATGAAGTACTTGATACAAAAGCAAAAGAATAGACTTTAAAAGAGGATTTTTATTTCATATAAAAGTCTATTACATGTCTAGAAAAGGCTGTACAAAGGAGAACTTCTACAAAAAGAAAGGACCCTAAATCTACAGCCAGGCGCAGCAGCCACTATGCGCTCTTAAACAGCGCATCTCACCATGCGCTCTTAAACAGGCGCATCTCGCCATGCGCTTTCAGCCAGGCGCATCTCGCCATGTGCTCTCAGCCAGGCGCATCCCTTCAGCAGCTCAGTTATGTGCATCCCCAGTTATGTGCATCCCTTCAGCAGCTCAGTTATGTGCCGCCCTTTCAGCCAGGCGCATCATAAAGTGTCAGCATATGCGCCATCAAATTCTTTGACTAATGAAGCATTTATTGAGCAGAACAAGGGTGGCAATCAACCCTCTAGCTGGAGGAGGAGCTCCCCAAACCGAGGAAGAGAAGAGCACCGCAAATCAACCTGCGGCCAAAGGAAGCTTCGAAAGAGCCTCCAAAGACCAAGGAAGACCGCAATCGAAACCGCGGCTAAAGGAGCAGCTTTCAACACAACCAGAATGGGCAACACCCACTCTGACAGAAGAAAGAGCCTCCAAAGCTGCAGCACCGCAATTCCGATCTGCGGCTCTTCCAGCATAATGGAAACGAGGCTCGTGCATCCCGATCTTTGGATGTAACATGCACCTTCTGCCTGTCTCAGAAGCCCTCGACTCTGACTTTTGGATGTAACAGTCACCTTCAAGTGCATGAATGATAACAATGCGTCGCATCTTCACCCTCGGGAGCATCTCATCAACAGAATGTGCTCGAGCAAACAAATTTATTTCGGAAGGACGTGAGAGAATGAGAAGCAAAACCTCTCCATGCCACTATTTATAGGCCTGGCAAATCATACCCATGTGCCAAGTGGCTGGCTCTCCGAATCCCGTACAATGAATTTGCATTAAATGGTGATGAACCTGATGCTTCGAATTCAGCCAAGTCAAAAAATGGCTATTTAAAGCACTCGAAAAACGTAACAGTCGGGCCATTAAAGAATGCAAACGGATGCGCCGGTCAGGCCGCGCATCATACAGATGCGCCCCTCAACACCAAGCGCCTCACAAGGATGCGCCCCTTAACACCAAGCGCCTCACAAGGATGCGCCCTTCAACACCAAGCGCCTCACAAGGATGTGCCCCCATGCGTCCCCATGCGCCGAGAGGAACGTCGATCGATGCGCCCACTCAACAGCCCATCACCTGTCAAAGAACATTAAATACTGAAGTCTGACAGAGTTGGCAGCACGTCCCCCGAGGACTGCACAGTTGACAGCCTTTACAGAAGATGAAGCGTCACCAACGTCAGCATCATCATTACTTTCCTCCGACGGTTACGGCCACGTGGCCGCCCAGCCATCTCGCATGCGCCTCCGCAGCCATGCGCCCAAATCTCTACATGCGCCTCAAAAGCCATATACCTCAGACTTTTCTCTGATCCCTAAAGACAGAAGTAAAGTCACTACTGAAGCCTCGCATGCGCTTCAAAATCCATGCGCCCCGAATGGTTCGTGACTCCTAAAGGTTACGAGTCAAAGCCTCCTCATGCGCCCAATCCCGGGCGCATCCTATCAGATCATTCTCCACCAAATCCGAGATCTTCGAGCCATGGACCTACGACACGTGTCCTTTGACTCGATTCAGCCTATGAAGGGGTGCTAACCACCCAAGATCTCAGTAACAGAAAGATCCTCTCCCCTGCTACGTGCCAGCCCATAACAACAGTATGAAGGATTCAACTCCTCAATCAAAGCGCATCATCCATGCACCTCCATCAGCAATCACCACGTGGCGTCCCCATGCACAGGCGCATCCGACATGCCCGCATGAGCAGCCAGCCTGCAAAACTATAAATAGAGTGATCATTTCCTTCTTCCAGACACACACACAGATAGAGAACATATATCACACAACAACCGATATACAGAGAGGCAGATACAGACACTCAACGTCTTCTTCCTTTCCGCAAGCTCCAGTACCCAGAGCAACTCAGACCTTCAGAGAACCGATAACCGTCGTCAGATCGTCAATGGAGTCAGCGTATTACCACTCGCTCCATCGACACAAGGGACCCATATAAACAAAAGTGTACTCCTAGGACTACGTCTAAGTCCTACATTATAACACTGTTCTGTTTGTATTGAAATTTGCAATCAAAAGATTTTAATGGCGAACAAGCTGGCGACTCTACTGGGGACCTCTTTCTCCTCCATCGAGAAAGCTGTGTCACAATCCGACGACGTGAAGGTGGGCTCCTCCCACAAGACGTTGGTCGTACGCCTCAATCAACAGGCGTATGAGGAGTTCATCTCTGAAGGCAGTGCGAGTCCTTCGAAGTGGCTGCCGAAGCCGAAGAAGACTCGTCCAGTCTGGGTGCACAAGGTCGACGCCTCTGGCACCACCACTGAAGGGGATGCGCCAATACAGCCTTTCCTTCCTGCTGACGTCCTCAGCAACCAAGATGCGCCCGCCGGTACAGCGCATCTCTCGGGGAAATGTGCGGTTGACCATATTCCTCAGCCATCTCCCTCTCAGGCGAGGAAGATGCGTCGACAGAGCAGGGGCGCAGCTAATGCCCCGCACATCACCTGTGATGCACCACAGAAGGCCTCTGTCTTTGACAGACTCACTCGCTGTAGTGGCGAGGAGAATTTGGATTCTGAGTACTGTGCGCCCCAGCGGGCTAGTACGAAGAAGTCCAAGGCAGCACGGGCCATGCGCCCCAAACGTGCTATGCCGACAGCAAATCAGAAGCATGCGCTCACAATCATGCGCGCTGCTAATGGTAAGCTGTATAAAGTTGAATCGGGTGCTTCTACGCCAGAAACGAGCCGACCTTCAAAGTCCTTGTCTCACTTGGGCGTATCTGTTGCGTTCGCAACCAAGTTGAGCAAGGCAAACCCTGTGGTCTTAAACTCCCGCGCCTCCTCTGGTTGTGTATCTGAGGTTCGTTCAAGTAACTGTAAATGTTGTTCCCCTACTACTGATCTGAGTGCCTGTTTGGTGTTGGATCAGGGGACAGAACATTCACTAGACCACCCCGACGCTAGGCCTTGTCATGCGCCTGAAGGGGGTGCGAAGGTGGTACTCTCCTCCAACGATCTGTGTAACGTGATCACTCATAAACGCCGATCAAGAGAGTCGATTGACAGGCACGATTCGCCCCTCATAAGGCACGCTTGTGCTGTAGTCACCATCAACTGCTGTTGCAAGGCAGCAGTCCCACCAAGATAGTCGGTGTTCCAGCGGCTGCAATCATCAACACCCCTCCGACGTCGCCTCGGGAAGAAGGTGTCAATAAAAGAGGAGCCATAACTAAAGATTGCTTTATGCAACGTAATCTCTAACTCCTCGTCAGTCCGAAAGACGACTGGCAATTCCTCGTCCTCGTCCAAGAGCCAGCCGAGGAAAACCAAGACAACTATCCCGTCCTCCGGAGTGTTCGAAGGCACTCGGGGGAGAAAGAAGATCTTTGAGGAAGCTGGGGGTAGTCAAACCCTTATTGATCCTCCTTCTGAAGAGAAGATATCCTCCGGAGCACAGCTGGGGTAGATCTTCATCTTGGAAATAAAGTCAGCCTCCCGGACATAGCTGGGGGTAGTCTAGCCCTTATGGATCTGCGTCCCGAAGACGAAGAAGTCCTCTAAGATAGAACTGGGGGTAATCAGGCCCTTGCGGATACTTCTTCTGAAGACGAGGGTGTCCTCCAAAATATAGCTGGGGGTGGCCAAGATGAAGCTCCGGGGGAAGCAACTCCCCTAAAGGAGAGCGAGGCCGAAAGCGAAGCCTCAACTGATCCATCCGACTCCAGCCGTGTCATGACAGTATACATGGCTGGGGGTGATACCGAGCCTGATGCGCCGCCAGCAGACCTCGTCCAGCGCATGGATACTCTGGAGGGAGGACTCAAAACCCTCTCTGCCTCCATGCAAATACTGACTCAAGCGGTGTTTGAAATACGGCCCGCTTTGGCCAGGGCGCCTTCTACTGGTCCTGACCCAGGGGCCAATGGAGAATCAAGTGTACCCCTTCAACGGGTATCCTTAGACACAGATCGACGTGAGGCACCTCGGACGTCGGAGCCATCAAATGCTCAACTCCAGGCTGTACCACCTTCTCCGACTCCCAGCTCCACGGAAGACGTAGTCGAGATGATCAGGGACTTGCGCGAGCGCTTTGAGTCCAAGATGAGACAAGAGGAGCGCCAAAAGATGGGGATTCCCCAACCTTATCCCCTCGAGTGGAACAAAGTGGTTTATCCTCCTAAGTATAAACCACAGACACTGACGCCATACGACGGGAAGGACTCTCTGCGTCGCTATCTGACGTATTTCCAGTCTCAGACGGGACATCTCCCGAAGGAGGACGCACTACTCACCAACATATTTGTTGGGACACTGAAAGGAGTGGCGTACGACTGGTACTGCAGTCTCCCCGATAACTCCATATCTTCCTTCGATGACCTGATGCGTCTCTTCCTCGATCGTTTCTACGACGGCGGAAAGGACATGACAATGGCGTTCCTCATAGAGATCCGCCAGAAGGAGAAGGAAACAGTTCGAGTATTCATCGAACATTTCCGACAGGCCTGCTTCAGATTGTCCCTGGACATGCCAGAACATGCACTCCTCTCCTCATGCAGCATGAACATGCTGCCTGCAATCAAACTCAGGCTCAACTCTACTCCTCCTTCCGACTGGAGTTCCTTGATCATCGAAGCCGAAGCCGCAGAAAAGAAGACGGCCAATGCTCGTCTTCTGGGAGTCAGTTTCCCTGCCTTTGAGGACAAAGGAAAACGGCCTGCAGCCAACAACCCCGGACGAAAGACGAAGGGGAAACAGGCATTGACTGTCAATGCCTCAAAAGGTGCATCAGCGCCTACTCAGAAGCCTCCACTTGCACCAAGGCCAAAGGAGGTTTATTCTTTCAACAATGAAGACACCCTGCAACTCTTTGAGATATTGAAGCAGGGTGACAAGATCAAGTTGCCGGACCCGAAGCGTCCCGACGAGGTTGGAAAAGTGGACAATCCGAGGTACTGTCACTACCATTGATTTGTCGGACACCCAACCAAGGACTGCTACGTCCTCAAAAACTACATCCAGCGCATGATCAACGCGGATGTTATCTCCATCGACTACGAGAAGAAGACGGTTTCGGCCAACGTGGTGTCACTACAGTTCGGCACCTTGCCGCCAACTACGACACAGGATGGCGTCGTTCCCATCCCGAAGGCGACAATGGAGGTGGTTAACTTACTACCTACTCGTGATAACGTGAGTGGACTCATCCCACTCACCACACCTCAGGGAGAGATCTTATGGGTTCACCCTGATCTTGTCTCCGAGGTTACTCAACCGGAGGTGCGCTCTGCCTCCAAATCCAAAGGCAGGAAGATCAAGTCTTGCCGCATGGTCTCTTCCTCTGCGGAAGAGGTACTTCCTGTACAGATACGTTCACAACAGAACGCCCAACCCAACGAAGCTGCCATCGAGGTGGTGCCTCCTTGCACCATTCCTGCTGCCCAGGAAGAGGGCCCATCTAAGCCCCCAGTAGCCAATAAGCAGAAGCATGTAGAGGCTCATTTTGACAGACCTCTACGAAAGGAGAATGCTTCGGGGCTAGCCAAGCCCCACAACTTTGACATACTGGCACAACTAGCCAGTATTCCTGCCCGCCTATCTCTGTTCAAGCTCCTTCGTCTTTCCAAGGACACTCGTGAAGCTCTCTGCGAAGTCCTGAAGGATGCTGAGTCCTTCATCAGTCAGGTCAAGCAGCCTGAGGATACTCCGACTACATGTGCGCACTATTATTGTGCGGATGAGGTTATCTCCAACATAACCTTCACCCAACAAGACATGCTGCTTAAACACAACCGACACAACAGGCCGCTGTATTATACAGGGTATATCGGTTCCGTCAAGGTGAAGCGGATTCAGATCGATCCGGGGTCTTCCCTCAGCATAATTCCGAAGACGCTGCTCTCAACACTGGGGTTCCAAATATTCTGATTGGCGCCTTCCAACACAACAATCAGTGGCTTCAACGCTAGCAAAAGCGAGCCGCTGGGCAAAATACGACTAAAGTGCCATATCGGTAACCTCAGGACTGAGGTGACTTGCTACGTCGTGGACGCTGACGTCAACTACAACCTCTTACTGGGTCGTCCATGGCTGTATGAGTACATGGTGGTGCCGTCTACACTCCACCAATGTATGAAGTACATGTCCACCAATGACGTCATCCGGACCGAGTTCGCGGACATTGACCCTTTCAAGGGGATCGAGACCTACTTCACTGATTCCACCTTGTACAAATCACCCGACGTGGAGGAAGCCAATGATGCTGACGATGAAGCAGAAGCGGCAGCAGAGCATAACATGGAGCCCAAGATGATTCCCGATGCTCCTTTAAAAATTTGACTCAAAGGGAAGCCGCCTCAGATGTTGCCTCCCATGAGCATCAAGCTACCTGGAAAAGCACCAACTGCTCCAGGTAGAACACCTACTGAAGCTCCCTTAAAGATACGGCTCAAGGGAAAGTCGCCTCAGACATCGGCTCCCCTTGTGGCAAAACCACAGGGGAAGGCACCAACCACTGAAGGCGCAGTTGAGGCACCTCTGAAGGTGCATCTTAAGGGCAAGCCACCACAATCATCTGCCTTATCCAAGCTGCCAGAGAAGGCCCACATAGCCCTCTCGGACCCCAAGATCAAAGCTGTGGTGGACTCTCCCGATCCAACCCCAGTACTCACAGACGAAGAGCTAGGGGAATATATCTCTGCTGATGTAGATGCACCCTCTCTGGACAATGTAATCCCGCGGGATAAAATCTCGTGTTTCGTCAATAATAGAGTGTCTTTTAATTATTCTAGTCTTCCACATTGGAATGCCATGTATACATTAGATAACGCTCTACGGTCGTTACAAACACAAATAACAACCGTCAATCATGTAAATCGAGTAGTTCCGTCCCAAGGGGTCTGTTTTGTAGTCCCGTCGCAGAATCGAGACGAAGAATCCATCATCTTCGGCAAAGTTGAGCGTCACCAAGACCTCCCGCCACTCGAGCCAGAACCAGATACCGACCGAATACAAATCTATCGGTACACGGACAAGGCAAAGTACCTCATCCAAAAGATGGGTTACGACCTAAAAAGCAACAAAGGCCTGAACTACGGCAAGGGTCGACGTCTCCCTCTCCGGCTTCCAACACCTAAAGGAAAGCCGCAGGACTACTATAATCGAACTCGACGGGGGGGTGGGCTATGTCACGCCACCGTCAACTCCAGAGAGTTCGGAGCCAGAAGGGATAGAACATTCTCATTCGTCTGAAACATCAACTTGGGATTCCGATACCAGCATCGGATCAGTCTTCAAGAAAGTGCTGTCAGCCAATATGACATCTGCACAACCTCAAGAAGATGAAGGCGAAGACCAAGCACCGGAATTCTTCGAAGAAGAACCCTGGACTCAACGCCTGGGAGAACAGTGGGATTCTCGTTTTGAATTACGCGAACCCCCTACCGAAGACGAAGTCGAGCAGATCGACCTTGGGGATGGATCTTCTTCCAAACCCATCTTCATCAGCAAAAGCCTAAAAGGAGAAGATCGAGAGTCTTTAATCCAACTGGCTAAAGAATATATTGATGTCTTCGCCTGGAGCTACAAAGACATGCCAGGACTTGATCCTCAGATCGCGATGCATAGGCTCAACATCTTACCCGATGCCAAGCCTATCAAACAACAACAGCGACATTTTCGTCCTGACATCATGAACGTTATCAATCAGGAGGTGGACAAACTCTTGACCAGTGGCTTCATCCGTGAAGAACAACACCCGGATTGGGTAGCCAACGTCGTCCCTGTCACCAAGAAGAATGGAAAGATACGAGTCTGTATCGACTTTAGGGATCTCGACACTGCTTGCCCGAAGGACGAATTCCTGCTTCCAATCACCGACGTGATGATCGACAACACATGTGGCTTCGAACGCATGTCTTTCATGGATGGGTATTCGGGCTACAACCAGATCAAGATGTTTCTCGATGACGCAAAACACACGTCATTCAGGGCTCCGAAGGGGGTTTTCTGTTACACAGTGATGCCCTTCAGCTTAAAGAACGCTGGTGCGACATACCAACGAGCTATGAGCACCATCTTCCGTCAACTTCTTCGTAAGACAGTCGAATGCTATGTTGACGACATCGCAGTCAAGAGCCGTCTCAAAGGAGATCACCTACAAGACCTGAAGACAGTCTTCGATCTCATGCGGGCGCATCAACTCAAGATGAACCCCGCTAAATCCTTCCTGGAGGTTTCTAGCGGAAAGTTCTTGGGCTTCATTATCACGGCGAAAGGCATTCATGTCGATCCCGAGAAGACCAAAGCCATCCTTGACATGGACCCTCCAAAGAACCTCCGAGAACTTCGAGGCCTGCAGGGGCGTCTGGCATACATCCGGAGGTTTATAGCAAACCTTTTCGGAAAATGTTAACCCTTCACCCAGCTCATGAAGAAAGGAGTCTCTTACGTCTGGACAGAGGAATGCCAAAAAGCTTTCGACGATATCAAGGCTTACTTGACGAGCCCGCCAGTCCTGGTGGCACCCGTCGCCGGCAAACCATTTCTCCTCTACGTCCGTGCCATGGATCATTCCCTCGGCGCTTTGCTGGCTCAGAACAGCGATACAGGCTATGAGAAAGCTATCTACTACCTCAGTCGAACACTCATCGGGGCCGAACACCGGTACAACCCCGTTGAAAAAGAGTGTTTGGCTTTGGTATTTGCCATCCAGAAGACTCGCCATTATGTCTCGGGCCAAACAATTTATGTCATCTCCCGAGTCAATCCACTCAGAGTTCTCATGACGAAGCCAGGATCATTGAACTCCCGGCTAGCTACATGGGCGATCCTGCTAACGCCATACAACATGGTGTTCGTTCCACAAAAAGCCATTAAGGGTCAGGCTCTGGCCGACTTTTTAGCTGCACACCCCATCCCAGAGTCCTCAAGACTCTATGAAGATATTCCGAATGAGGTCCAAGAATCAAACGTCACCGAAGAAAGCTTCGTCTGGCGGATGTTTATCGATGGTGCTTCAAGAACAGGCCCAAAAGGCCAAATCATCGCAGAAGTGGGGGTAGTCTTAGTCTTCCCCGATCAGCTGGTCATCCAGCGTGCCTACTCCCTTTCGAAGCGTGCTCCAACAATGTTACCGAGTACAATGCGCTCATTATGGGACTCCAGCAGGCGCAACAGCTGGGAGTCAATCATCTGGAAGCCTACGGCGACTCAAAACTCGTCGTTAACCAGATCAGAGGGCAATACGAAATTTGCCATGAAGATCTGATTCCTTATCATGAAGTTGCATTGAACATCGTTTCAACCTTCACCAAGTTTTTTATCGAACATGTACCTCGCTTACAAAATTTGGAGGCCGACGCTCTGGCTGGCCTCGCAGCCTCATTGGCGGCACCCCTCGGGACTCAACACTATGTCAAGGTAGTTGGTCGAGACTTGGTCTGTCCTAAAAACAACCTATGCTCACAAATGGCCCGGGCCATGCCGACAAGTACTGGTGTTAATATCCGAGAGTGGAGGTTCCCGTTCATCGACTTCGCTGTCTACGAAATTCTTCCCGAGGACCCGAAAGAAGTCGTCTCAGTCAGGAGGCATTCCCTTCGATTCTATTACGATGCAGCTACTAAAATGCTGTACCGACGCTCTTACGATGGACTTCTCCTTCGATGTTTATCCAACGAAGAAGCAGCCGAAGCCCTTCGAGAAGCTCACGACGAAACTTGCGAGGCTCATCAACCTGGCCCTAAGTTGCAGGATCGACTGCGACGCATGGGCTACTACTGGCCTACCATGGCAGCCGACGCTGTCGACTATGCTAAGAAGTGCCATGCGTGCCAGCTTCACGCAGAATTCATCCATACACCGTCAGAACCACTACATCCTACAGTCGCCTCTTGGCCCTTTGAAGCCTGGGGCATGGACATTGTAGGACCGATCACCCCTCCATTATCAAGGGGACACCGCTTCATCCTAGCCATCACCGACTACTTCTCCAAATGGGCAGAAGCAGTCCCGCTGGCGAAAGTAAAGAGCTCTAGGGTGATCAGCTTCATCAAACACCATGTCATCTACCGTTTTGGGGTACCTCGGAGGGTTATCCACGATAACGGTCCTCAGTTCATCAGCCACGTTTTCAGGATATTCTATGACAAGAATCGCATCCAAAACGTGGCCTCAACCGCCAACAATCCGGCAGCAAACGGATTGGCCGAGGCGTTCAACAAGACTATCGTCAGGCTACTCAAAAAGGTCGTGTCATCCAACAAATGCGACTGGGACGAAAAGCTCGACGAATGCCTTTGGGCCTACCGCACAACGGTACGGACCCCGACAGGCAACACACCATTCTCTCTGGTCTACGGGAGCGAAGCGGTACTGCCTCTCGAGATCCAGATACCCTCACTCCGTGTAGCATTCACAAATCAACTCACAGAAGAAGACAATCAACGTCGCCGTCTGCGAGAATTGGAGGCGCTTGACGAAAAACGTCTCCTAGCTCAACAACGCATCGAACTCTACCAAGCCCGTATATCACAGGCGTTCAACAAGAAGGTCAAGCAGAGGACTTTCCAAGTAGACGACCTGGTTCTGGCAGTCAGGAGGCCGATGGTGTTGACTCACAAGACACCAGGAAAGTTCGAGCCCAAGTGGGAGGGACCTTTCATCATAGAGACGGTATACTCAAACGGTGCTTACCGCCTCGCCAAATCCAATGGGGATTTGTTCATGATGCCCATCAACGGTAAGTTCCTAAAGAAGTACTACTTCTGACATCTTTCAGACATGTGCTTCCACCTCTACCCAACAAGGGAGTCCGTGGACCCAATCATCAGGGCTCACATACAATTTCCTTCCACAAAATCTTACGCTTTCGGAACCCAGTCGTTCCGTGGCATTCTCCAGTAGAAGAACAACCACGTCCACATTACCTCTGAGTTGTTTCCCTTCACCCTACCAAGCGAAATCTTACACTCCATAAGACTACGCTACCCATCATGTTTACCACGTCCACATTACCTCTGAGTAAACATCCCGTACAGACAATCCCTGCGTTGCCGTACATTGATCGCAGAACTTCCACGTCCACATTACCTCTGAGTAGTTCCACATATCCCCCTGAGTCATTCCTACCACGTCCATAACACCTCTGAGTAGGAAGATTCCATCATTTGAATCACATATTTGCCACGTCCACATCACCTCTGAGCAAACGTGTCCGTTCTCTCGAACTTATTATCTGTACCTAAAAAACCAAGGTGCGCAAAAGATAATAGGTCCACACAAATCATCAAGTTCATGACAGCAAAAATGAACACACCACAAAAACTCGATATTCTTTATTCAAAAGTAAAGGATTACTGTCACGCCCCAGAACCAGAATACTGGAGAGCGGGGGCAGACATAGCCAGCTACGTATATGAAATAGAATCCATCTCGCTATACGGTCATGGCTGTCTAGATATATGAGGGTTTAACTACAAGCTAACAGTCTCTTAAGGTCATGAACAAGCCTAGTGTCTCAATCACAAGCAAGTAAGTAAAAGGTTACAAGAAGTATGATCATTAAATATACAATAGTAAGGCGTCCCAAACATTACATATTCAGCTGATCATGAAGCTAGTCGTTACAAAATGTTAGGACTAGCAAGAGTTTAGTCATACATGATCAACCCTAGGATCTGTCAATCATGTTACAGCCCGTAGGCAGACAGTAAGTAAGGTGCAATCGAGCTAAACAGGTGCTCGTCGGCTAAACGCCTCAAAAGAATATTTTTACAATAAAGTGGAAGATCAAAAATAAACCCACTCGTTGCCAGGATTCCGTCTAGTGGCCACCATCTGGCTGGAAGGTCGGTAGATCCTCCGGAGCTGCTCCGAAATCTGGCCACACAAAACCAGCTGGGTCAGACCCCAGAAAGAGCAAGTGTCACAAAGAAAGCTTCACTTAGGAACTAAAACCAGCAATCAGCACAAGATATAAATAAAGTAAGAACTGGAAATAAGGAAAATACATCAGGATGATATACGACGAGATAACCATGGAACTATTCAGATAACCAGGTTACAACCCGTAAACCAAACAAGGACCGGGGTTGTAACCCTTCGTCTGAACGAAACTTGGAATTTCTCGCCATTTATCGGTAAAATAAATACAAGCATTCTGGTCATGCAGTAATCTGGAACAGGATCAGGACAAGACTAGACTGGTTAGACTCTATCCAATCATTTCACGGCCAAGCAAGAACTATGGCTTGATACTTTAACTAACTAGGGTTGTCACAAACCTAATTACTAACAAGATACAGTGAGAATCTTCCACAGCCACAAGCCCTGCAGTCCATCCAGGTTACCCGGGTTAAAAGATTAGGGTTGAATTCAGGTGGGTACATCGTCCAGGAAACGCATGTACCCTTAGGTAGCTTGAAGGGTGCAACACATGACAGTGTGCTGGAAATGTGCCCTACTCGACGGCAGGCTACAGATCCCAAGGCGTGCCCAGGTAACGGGATTGTCTGTAGCTGGGAAATCTCTTCATGACTAATGTATTAATCTAGTTGTTAACCTTAGTCCATTTTAGTAGGTACTCCTGACCGTGGTACTCAGGAGTCCTATCCTAGACATGATGCAAGACAGGACTGGATTATTTGTACAAGCACAATCGCCCACGGTGTCCAGGATTAATTATACAGGTCATGTCATGTCAGGTAGCCGTCGCAACAGCTGTTCAAGATAATCATGTCAGGTGTACTTGTCAGGAGTGCGCTACGACAGGCCACTATCAGGTCATGTCAGGTTTACTTGTCAAGAGTTCACCACTACGGGTCACTATTGTGTCATGCTCAGGTATCATTAAACATATTAAATAAATCCATGATTTTCAAGTTCATGACAAAAGGCGTAAGGATATAAAATAGACGTAAATCTAATAAAATATCAATATACAGAGCTATAGGAGAGCCATGCGGCTAAGGCACATGCGGCCAGGTTGGATCTCATGCGGCCGGGGAAAGATTCATGCGGGTCAGGGGAACTAAGGACCCATGCGGCCAGGATAAAGGGACGCATGCGGCTGGAAGGGAGCAAGGGCGTATACGGCCAAGGGGACGAGGGCGCATGCGGCTGAGGATGTACATGGCCCCATGCGGCTGAGATCAATCGAATCCATACAGCACAGGATTCAAAACCCATGCGGCTGGAATCAATTGGATCCATGCGGCCCGATTAATTGAGTCCATGCGGCTCAGGTCAATCGAGTCCATGCGGCTCAATCAATCGAGTCCATGCGGCTCAATCAATCGAGTCCATACGGCGCAGGTAGGAGCGGAGCTTATGCGGAAGTGGGGCTACGTGCCTATGCGGCTGCGACTCAAGTGGGGGGGCTCATGCGGCTAGGATAATTTATGCGGTTCAGAAGAGTACAAGGGCGCATATGCGGCCAAGTGGGGAAAAGTCCATGCGGCTCAGGAAACACTTACCGCATGAAATGTTCATGCAGTCAAGTCAAGTACTGTTCTTCTTCTCCAATTTTTGAGAAGAAGAACACCATGAGAGCCAAGTCCTCAAGCTCCATAACTCCATCATCCGGAACCCAAATCCGAACTTCCATAGGTCAAAATGGGGTAGAACGAGATTCTCTACAACATAGAACCCTCAAAACATAAAAATAACAGGATTAAGTAGATCAAAACCCAAGAAATCCAAAAATAAAGTAAACTTAGATCTAGAAGAATCTAGCCATGGAAAGTAAAAATGCCAAGTTCTAAAGTAAGTCAAAATGCTGTAAAGAAAAGAATGAAGCAATAAAATTAGAGTTCCTCCATGAAGCAAGTTGCACTTGCCTAGACCTCTCTCTCCTCTCTCTGGTAGGTAAGGAAGTAATTGTGGAGAAGATGATGAGATTAATGAAGAGAGAGAAAGAGAATGGGTTAATAAATATGAGTGGTGGTGGTAGGTAGGGGGTTCACCTTGGTTCATAATGAACCAAAATAATCCCAACCGAACCAAGCCACCCGGGCCAAGAATAAACCAAGCCAAGACATGAAAAAAAACTAAACAAGGAATCAAACAATACAAGATAAAACATGTACACGTATTCCAAATACGTAATACGAACCACAGGCATTACAACTCTACCCACCTTAAAAGAATTCCATCCTCAAAATTTAATCAAGAGGCTAGAGGAGCAATGACAAGCTACATTAATCACATGCAAGCTATAACTAGGCAGACAATCACTCATTCAAGCAAGGAATCGAAGGCATGAGGCATAAGAAAGACATTATACCTCACGAGTCAAACAAGTCGGGATATCGCGATCGGATATCATCCTCACGCTCCCACGTTGACTCCTCCAAAGAGTAATGACCCCAAGCAACTCGGACTAACTTGATAGTCTTATTCTTGAGGATCTTCTCTCTCCGGTCCAATATAGACACGGGCCTCTCCTCATACGAAAGGTTGGTACTAACAACCAATTCCGAATGATCCAGGATATGGCTCAGGTCTGGAATATACCGTCGTAATTGGGATACATGAAACACGTCATGCACCTCGCTTAGCGACGGCGGAAGAGCGAGACGATATGACATATCTCCTACTCACTCCAGAATGTCAAACGGTCCTATATACCTAGGACTAAGCTTTCCCCGTACACCGAAGCGAATGACGCCACGGTTAGGCAAAATCCTCAGGAATACATGATCGCCGACCGAAAACTCGAGAGGGCGCCGATGAGAATCGGCCCAATGGCGCTGGCGATCTAGGGCAACTCGAAGGTGATCTCGGACTCTCCGGACCACTTCAACTGTCTGGGCAATCATTTCTGGACCGAGCATCTGCCTCTCTCCAACATCATCCCAAGCTAACGGGGATCTGCACTTCCGGCCATACAGTGCCTCGAACGGTGCCATCTGGATACTGGCCTGGAAACTGTTATTGTACGAGAATTCTACCAGGTGCAAGTGATCTTCCCACGAACCACCGAAGTCGAGTGTACAGGACCGCAATATGTCTTCAAGAGTCTGGATTGTGCGCTCCGACTGACCATCTGTCTGCGGGTGATAAGCTGAGCTGAACTGGAGATGAGTTCCCAAACTCTCCTGCAGGCTACGCCAAAAGTGCGACGTAAATCTTGAATCTCGATCCGAGATGATACTGACTGGCACACCGTGCAATCTGACAATCTGCCTGAAGTATATCTCTGCTAACTGAGCGGTCGACTGACCAACTCTGAACGGGAGGAAGTGAGCTACCTTCGTGAGCCGATCAACTATAACCCAGATAGCATCTCTACCAGCTGGAGATCTAGGTAGTCCAGTCACAAAATCCATGGTCACATGCTCCCACTTCCATTCTGGAATCGGTAAGGGCTGAAGAAGTCCAGCCGGTCTCTGATGTTCGGCTTTAACTTGTTGGCATACCAAACATCGAGAGAAAAACCGAGCTATCTCCCGCTTCATGCCATTCCACCAGAAATATTGCCGGATATCATGGTACATCTTCGTACTGCCAGGATGGATGGAATACTGAGAACTGTGCGCTTCCGACATGATCTCCTGCCTGATATCTCTACTGGGTACACAAAGACGCTTACCATGTCGAAGTGTACCATCCTCATGAATGCATAACTCTGGTCTTCGTCCTGTCTCACACTCTGCTCTGAGCCGCTGAAGCTTGGAATCTGTGGACTGCGCCATCCGGATCCTCTCGACTATAGTGGACTGAACTTGCATACTGGCCATCAATGCTACACTGGAAGGGAGAACAACTTCAATACTCATCTTCTGAAGATCTGCTAACAGCTCTGGTTGCGCTGTTAGAAAATAAACTTCGGCTCTCCTGCTCAATGCATCCGCAACAATATTGGCCTTCCCAGGATGATACTGCAGGTTGACATCATAATCCACAAGTAGCTCTAGCCATCTCTTCTGTCCCAAGTAGAAGGAACAACGGAGGGTTCCGAAAACCCTTATCCTTCTCGATCTCAGAGGGACCATCGACATCAGCGGCCACCTCATTCGTCCCCAACATACTATCAGCAGGCTGTACGGGATATTCCCCCTCCGACAGAACAGCTAGATCGGCACTCGTCTTGTCATGCCCCAGTACCAAAATACGGAGACGGACTAGGCCAGCTACTCCATATGAGGTACATAACGTCATACGGCGATCGTGGCTGTCGAGAGACTAGGGGGTATATGCTACAATCAAGTCTCCTATGGTCCCACAGAGTTCTATGTCTCAATCAATCAAATCACATCAGCAATTAAATGAACATTAAAGATAAAGCAGTAAGGCGTCCCCGACGCTTCATCAAAATGGTCATGAGAGACTAGCTTTATAATTTAGCTATCTCAGAGAGTCAGGAGTATAAAATTTATACACAGCTGCAGTCTGTTTAATTACAATTATGTACTGACACCAAAATATTGAGTAATCCGGCTAACAGGTGCCGGTGGCTAAACGCCGCAAAAGTATAAGCGGGAGTGGTGGAGAAGAAACCCACTCGAGTCCCCGAACTGCCATGCTCCTAGTATGCACCATGGATGTCAGGGAGGAAGATAGTGTCCTCTGGCTCTGCTACGAGATCTGGCCAAACAAAACCAGCGGGGTCAGCCCCGAATAGCAAGTACCGCCAAAGGGGCACAAGAGTTAAGATTAAAAACCCAGTTAAATAGAATGATTGATAATAGTAATACTTATGCTACCATTATAGGGTAACGCCACATCCTCGAACCCATATGGCACCCTTACAACCAAACAAGGACAAAAGGTGCCACATGGAGTCGGAACGCGTCGTACTCTATAACTTTCACATAAGTTAAAGGGTATAAACAATAAGATCTCCTGATCGTGACTTCGGTCGATAGCCTATCGCAGCACAATAACCAACCCAACAATCAAACAAGAGCATGGGTTGGATCATGTACCATGATAGACCATATTCCTCTGTCATTAACAGGGGTAGAACATCACAACCAAAAATAGTCTTCCGTTCATAACTTCGGTCCACAGCCTATCATAGTACGATAACCAACCCAACAATCAAACAAGAACATGGGTTGGATCACGTACCATGACAGTCCGCTTCCCTCAGTTATTCACGGAAGGCAATAGGATACAAGCAAGTCGTTTTCACGGCCAACAAGTCTACGAGTTTCTAGTGGGACGAGGTTATCCTCGCATTATGTTAATAGAAATCCTCAGATCGTATTTTCCAGCAAGGCTAGCCAACCCAGGGGTTCGCGTAGACAGGTGTTATTGACCACAGGTCCCTCGTAAGGCCACCTTGCCAAAAACATGTAATATATAGCAGGAATTAATCGGATACAGTCATCCACTCGTTGCGGATGACACAGTATCTGTAGAGACCAGCCGGCACGTCAAGACAATATCTCAAGGCGGCTGGTGTAACACGATCTCGGGATTTGACCCTCCCCATGCATCTACTATGTTTAGTTGCCTAATTTAACCCTAGGTGAAATTTTGGACTTTTATGCTGTGGCCTGCATGATTATCCTCCTAAAGTCGTACTTTAGTACGAGTACCCCAAAGAGGATCTATGTCAATCAGTATGTCAACATGTTCTACCCTCCTTAGTGTAATGCATCATTGCAAATACGCCACGTGGAGTTACGAGTCATTTGCCGAGCATGAACAAGAACTGGGACATTCAGGTACATGTATCAGGTAGGAACACTTTGTTCTCCGGGGTCACATTAGTGCTCATATTATGCTCGGGACAAAAGGAGTAAGGATATAAAATGGGCATATAATATATATATATAATAATAATAATAATAATAAGGTAACCAGATAGGGCACAAAAGTCCATGTGGCACAAGGGGAGTGAGTCCATGCGGCTGGGTCAATGCAGGTTCATGCGGCTGGGACTGCACGCTCATGCGGCTCAGGGAGCCCAAGGCGCATGCGGCTGGAAAGGCGGGTTCATGCGGACGAAGGGGTGTCAGCTTATGCGGCTGCGAAGGGAGCAATCGCCAGGCGGCCGGGGTTCAACATCATATGCGGCTATGATCAGACGAAGTCTTATGCGGCTGAGCATGGGCGATACATATGCGACTGGATGATGGATGGGTCTTATGCGGCCCAAAACAGTAGCGCATATGCGGCTGGGTGCAAAAGAACTCATGCGGCTGAAAGCTAGCCGCATGAAGTCCATACGACTCAAGATAACAGGGGCTCATGCGGCTGAGTCTGAACAAGGCTATGCGGCTCAATTACTTGCCGCATGAAGATTCATGCGGTCAAGTACTCAAGCAAGTCTTATGCGGCTAGGAAGGACTTTCCATGCGGCTGAGCTCGAACGAGTCTCATGCGGCTGGAAAGGCCATACGGCCAAAGACTTGCCGCATGAGGATTCATGCGGTCAAGTACTGCTCTTCTTCTCCACTTGTCCGAGAAGAGGAGCCAAGCAACCATAGCTTCCAAACTACACAAAACCTTCATTCGGAGCCCAAATCGGAACTCCCTTAGGTCAAAATGGGGTAGAACGAGATCCTCTACAACATGGAACCATCAAAACTAGGAAATAACAAGATTAAGTAGATCAAAACCCAAGAAATTCGAAAATAAAGTAAACCTAGATCTACAAAAATCAAAGCTTCAAAATGGAAACTTCCAAGTTCTAAACTAGTATAGGTTGAGGAGAAGAACATGTTTTGGCAAATAGTTTTTGTAAGAAATTATTGACAAATTATGGATCCATCTCTTGAGCAAGTTGGTACTTGCCTTGGTTGATGGAGGAAATATTTGGTTGGTGGAGGAAATAAATGAGAGGAAGTAAATGAGAGGAGAGAGAATGAGATGAGTTATATATATAGATCTTGGACCCATGGGTTCATGATGAACCATTGGTGAACCAAGAATAGGTTACCCAAATGAGCCAAAACTGTAGGCCCAAATGCAGAAAATAAATTAGGAAATAATATTTTGTCGAATATTTTGGAAAATGCATGAAGAAAGACAGCATAATAAATATAGTATAAATACAAGGTAAATACAATTTGTCGGTATACGTATTAAAATACGTATTCCAGGATCGGGGAGTGACATCTCTACCCTTCTTAGAAAAATTCCGTCCTCGAAATTTCAGCCAAGACATGATAGTGAAATCAGGGCAAGCAGGACATAATCATATATAAGTTAACTATCATCGCAGTTATTATCATACATCACAAAGTGCAAAACAAGCAGGTGCAGATAAGCATGGAATCGTGTCAATAAGGTGCAAAAATATACCTTATTAGTCAAACAAATGCGGATACCGAGATCTGATCTCGTCCTCGCGCTTCCAGGTTGACTCTCCCGGAGAGTGATGGTTCCAAGAAACACGGACAAGGCTTATCGTCCAATTCTTGAGTACCTTCTCTCGCCGGTCTAAAATAGACACGGGTTGTTCCTCGTAAGTTAGGTCGGTACCAACGACTAACTCAGAATGATCGAGGACATGACTCAGATCCGGGACATACCCACGTAATTGGGATACATGAAACACATCATGTATGCCAGTTAACGAAGGCGGAAGGGCAAGTCGATAAGCCACATCGCCTACCCGAGCGAGAATCTTAAAAGGACCAACGTATCTTAGACTAAGCTTTCCTCGGGTTCCAAATCTGATGATACCCCGAGTAGGCGAAATCCGCAGAAACACTTGGTCGCCAACTCTGAACTCTAGAGGCCTACGATGCTGATCTGCCCAATGACGATGTCGGTCCTGCGTAACTCGAAGGCGTTCTCTGACCAACTTAACTATCTCCACAGTCTGCGTGATCATCTCTGGTCCCAACAACTTCCGTTCTCCAACGTCGTCCCATGCCAAAGGGGACCTGCACTTCCTTCCGTACAATGCTTCGAACGGGGCCATCTGAATGCTAGCCTGATAGCTGTTGTTATAGGAGAACTCCACTAGATGAAGGGGATCCTCCCAAGATTCGCCAAAATCCAAGGTACACGCCCGTAGCATATCTTCTAACGTCTGAATGGTTCTTTCTGATTGCCCGTCAGTTTGGGGATGATAAGCAGTACTGAATCTTAACTTGGTTCCCAAACTTTGGTGTAAGCTCCGCCAAAAATGGGAAGTAAACCGCGTATCCCGATCTGATACTATACTAACTGGAATACCGTGCTGCCTTACTATCTGCTTCATGTACATTTCTGCTAACTGCTCAGTAGTCTGTCCGACTCGGAAGGGAAGGAAATGAGCGACCTTCGTGAGTCGATCTACTATTATCCAGACTGCATTCTTACCAGTCGGGGATCTAGGTAAACCGGTCACAAAGTCCATCGTGATGTGCTCCCATTTCCATTCTGGGATAGGAAGCGGCTGTAGCAACCCTGCTGGTCTCTGCTGCTCGACTTTTACCTGCTGACATACCAGACACTTGGATACAAATCTCGCTATCTCTCTTTCTATGCCATTCCACCAAAAGTACTGCCTGATATCTCGATACATCTTCGTTCCTCCTGGATGAATGGAGTAAATAGAACTATGAGCTTCGGACATAACTTCTTGCCGAAGGTCTCCACTCGGTACACAGAGTCTGTTTCCAAACCTGAGCGTACCATCTTCATGAATCACTAACTCCTTCCTACGGCCTGATTCACACTCCAACCGTAACTTCTGAATCTGTGGATCTCCTGCTTGTGCTGCCCTTATCCTCTCTACTAAGGTTGACTGAATCTGCATACTGGTCATTCTTCCTATATCCCTTGGCAAAACTACTTCGATTCCCATACTCTGAAGGTCTACTAAAATATGCTTCTGCGAGGTCAAGATAAAGGCACTGTCTCTCCTACTCAGTGCATCTGCAACTATATTCGCCTTGCCTGGATGATACTGAAGATCTAAGTCAAAATCCTTCAGTAGTTCTAACCATCTTCTTTGTCTCATGTTCAAATCTCGCTGCGTGAATACGTATTTCAAACTCTTATGATCAGTATAGATCTCTACCCGATCTCCGTATAAATAATGCCTCCACAACTTGAGTGAAAACACCACAGCTGCTAACTCCAAATCATGAGTCGGGTAATTCTTCTCATGGTCTCGAAGCTGTCGAGACGCATATGCGATCACCTTTTCGTGCTGCATCAATACACATCCAAGACCCTTCCCAGATGCGTCACAATATACTGTAAAGCCTCCCGCTCCTACTGGAAGCGTCAAGATCGGGGCTGAGATTAATCTCTTCTTCAATTCTTCAAAGGATGCCTGACAGCTAGCTGACCAAACAAACTCTACGTCCTTGTGCGTCAAACGCGTTAAGGGCACAGAGATCTTGGCAAAGTCCGCCACGAACCTTCTGTAGTAACCAGCTAATCCTAAGAAACTTCGCACTTCTGCAACCGTTCTCGGGACTGGCCAATGCTCTACGGCCTCAATCTTCTTCGGATCTACTGACACTCCTGTCCCAGAAATTACATGCCCCAGGAACGAAATGTGATCTAACCAGAATTCACACTTGTCGAGCTTCGCATAAAGTTGAAGCTCCCTCAATGTCTGTAAGACAGTCCTAAGATGCTTCTCATGCTCCTCTTCACTGCTGGAATAGACAAGAATGTCATCTATGAACACCACCATAAATTTATCCAAATACGGCAGAAAGATGCGGTTCATTAAATCCATGAATACTGCGGGGGCGTTGGTTAGTCCAAAGGGCATTACTAAAAACTCATAATGCCCATATCTAGATCTGAATGCTGTCTTCGGTATGTCTTGCTCCTGGACTCTTACTTGATAGTATCCTGACCGAAGATCGATCTTGGAAAAGACGCTGGCCTTGCTCAACTGGTCAAACAGGTCATCAATCCTTGGTAGTGGGTACTTATTCTTCACTGTTACTGCATTCAGCTTGCGGTAGTCGATGCACATCCTCGTCGATCCATCCTTCTTGGGAACTAGAACCACTGGCACGGCCCAGGGCGATTTACTGTCTCGGATGAATCCCTTAGACTTCAACTCTTCTTCATGTTGATACAACTTATCCTGTTCTGATGGCGACATTCTGTAAACTCTGTCTGCAATAGGCCTCGTTCCAGGGTTCAACTCAATGCTAAATTCTACCTCTCTGACTGGGGGTATCCCTGGGAGCTCATCAGGGAAGACGTCGAGAAAATCTTCGACCACTCTCGGAATCTGTCCTGGCTCTGACACTGCTGCTGAGATGATGCCTCCGGCCTGATTCTTCAAGGTTCGAGTAAAGATGAACTGCTCCATCCCAGGAACGCTGAATATGACCCTTCCTCCTCTACAATCAATTATCGCATGACTGTCTCTCAACCAGTCCATGCCAAGAATGACATCAAAATTCCCTATAGGGAATTCAATCAATGATGCGGGCAGTAAATGCCCACACACCTCCACCGGACATGAAAAGTATACTCTGCTAACTTCTACGAGCCCATTGTCGGTGAGTATATCCATCCTCTCTGGCAATGCCTCAAACTCTAATCCAATCTGTATAGCATATTGTGCAGAGATGAATGAATGAGTAGCACCTGAATCAAATAATGCTACAGCGGGAAATGGGGTGACGAGAATTTTACCTGCCACCACGTCACTAGACGCTAGAGCCTCTCCCAAGATCAATGTGAGAGCCTGGCCCCGCGGAGCCCCTTGTTGCGGCCTTCCTCGACCATGCTGTTGCTGCCTCTGAGGGCCTTCGGCTTCCTGTGCCTGGCGGAACATCTGAGCCTGCGTTGGTAGACGCTGGGCTAGGGGCCTTACTGTTAATACTGGCCCTCCACTCGGGGTTGCCACCGGAGCTGGCAATGCTAGAAACTGCTGAGCTGGCCCTCCTGGCCTCTGCATCATAGGACAAGTGGAAATACTGTGGTCTGAACTACCACACCTCAAGCGTAAGCCATTCGCTGACCGGTACACCTCCCTCGTGTGCCCTGTCTTCCCACAGAATGTACAGCCCTGGGGTGCTCCCTAACGCTGTTACTGGTTTCTCGGCTGCTGATGCCGAACTGGCGCTGTATTAGTTGACACGGCCGTCCTCCGCGGCGCTCCTGCATCATGGATACGTACACCGGGTGCTGGTACCGATGTTCACTGTATTGCTTCTCCTCCAACCTGGGAATGAGATCTCTTCTGACCTTCTGCCCTCGATGCCAACCTCTGCTGGGTAAGCTCATGCCTCCGGGCTGCCGTCAAGGCAGCGTCAAACGTCTGGTAGTCGTGTCCTTCCACAAGCTGTAATAGTTCCAAATGAAGTCCCTGCTGGAACCTCATAGCTTTCTCTGCCTCCGTTGCCACCATTGCTGGTGCGAAACGGCACAATCTGCAGAACTCTGCTGCATACCCATCTACGGTCTTGCCTGCTTGCTTGAGACTGATAAACTTCTGCTGGAGCTCATATCGAGCTACTACGCCAAAATACTTGGCCTTGAATCTGTCACTGAAGGTGGTCCAACGAATAGGGCATCTTGTACCAACTTCTTCTGATGCCCACCAGTCGCGGGCAAGATCCTGAAGTACCAGTTTGACCTGATCAAACTTCTCATCATCTGGAACCTTGGCTGCCACAAGAATGGCTTCGATGTCTTGAATCCATGCATCCGCAGTGATGCCATCCTCCGTGCCATCAAAATACCTCGGGTTCAAGCGACGAAACCTTCCTGATGCTCCCGAGTCAGCCCCGACACTCCTCTCAAGAGCTAACTGAATCCCTTGGTTCAGCAACACGTTCTGCTCCTGCTGCCGAGTCTGTTGCTGTTGGTTAGTGACAAAAAACCCCCGGATGATCTCCAGGAGTGCTACGGCGTCTGGTACTGCCGTCGCTACTGGTACTGCAAGAGTTTCAATAACCTGCGGCTGTACTGCCTCTGGTTCCATTTCTGCCCGTGCCTGCACTGGAGAAGGTTCTCTCCCCTGTTGCTGTCCAGTCGAGCCATGCTCTTGCTGCTCTTCCTCATGGGCCTCACCCACTACTGAGAATGAAGCACCCCTATAGAGAAGAATATAAGATTATCAAGTCCGGACGAGGAAGATTTCGAGGATGCAAGTCAGGTTACAGATCAAGGCAAGGACAGAGAATTCAAAAGGAATTTCAAGGGGAACAAGTTTTGATTGAGACTCCTAATAATTCGCAATACCCCACAAGTCTGAAAAACAGACCTGCATGGGCCACCACTCGAACCTTGTCACGCCCCAGTACCGAAATACGGAGACGGACTAGGCCAGCTACTCCATATGAGGTATATAACGTCATATGGCGATCGTGGCTGTCGAGAGACTAGGGGGTACATGCTACAATCAAGTCTCCTATGGTCCCATAGAGTTCTATGTCTCAATCAATCAAATCACATCAGCAATTAAATGAACATTAAAGATAAAGCAGTAAGGCGTCCCCGACGCTTCATCAAAATGGTCATGAGAGACTAGCTTTATAATTTAGCTATCTCAGAGAGTCAGGAGTACAAAATTTATACACAGCTGCAGTCTGTTTAATTATAATTATGTACTGACACCAAAATATCGAGTAATCCGGCTAACAGGTGCCGATGGCTAAACGCCGCAAAAGTATAAGCGGGAGTGGTGGAGAAGAAACCCACTCGAGTCCCCGAACTGCCATGTTCCTAGTATGCACCATGGATGTCAGGGAGGAAGATAGTGTCATCTGGCTCTGCTACGAGATCTGGCCAAACAAAACCAGCGGGGTCAGCCCCGAATAGCAAGTACCGCCAAAGGGGCACAAGAGTTAAGATTAAAAACCCAGTTAAATAGAATGATTGATAATAGTAATACTTATGCTACCATTATAGGGTAACGCCACATCCTCGAACCCATATGGCACCCTTACAACCAAACAAGGACAAAAGGTGCCACATGGAGTCGGGACGCGTCGTACTCTATAACTTTCACATAAGTTAAAGGGTATAAACAATAAGATCTCCTGATCGTGACTTCGGTCGATAGCCTATCGCAGCACAATAACCAACCCAACAATCAAACAAGAACATGGGTTGGATCATGTACCATAATAGACCATGTTCCTCAGTCATTCACAGGGGTAGCACATCACAACCAGAAATAGTCTTCCGTTCATAACTTCGGTCCACAGCCTATCATAGTACGATAACCAACCCAACAATCAAACAAGAACATGGGTTGGATCACGTACCATGACAGTCCGCTTCCCTCAGTTATTCACGGAAGGCAATAGGATACAAGCAAGTCGTTTTTACGGCCAATCAAGTCTACGAGTTTCTAGTGGGACGAGGTTATCCTCGCATTATGTTAATAGGAATCCTCAGATCGTATCTTTCCAGCAAGACTAGCCAACCCAGGGGTTCGCGTAGACCGGTGTTATTGAGCACAGGTCCCTCGTAAGGCCACCTTGCCAAAAATATGTAATATATAGCAGGAATTAATCGGATACAGTCATCCACTCGTTGCGGATGACACAGTATCCGTAGAGACCAGCCGGCGCGTCAAGACAATATCTCAAGGCGGCTGGTGTAACACGATCTCGGGATTTGACCCTCCCCATGCATCTAGTATGTTTAGTTGCCTAATTTAACCTTAGGTGAAATCTTGGACTTTCATGCTGTGGCCTGCATGATTATCCTCCTAAAGTCGTACTTTAGTACGAGTACCCCAAAGAGGATCTATGTTAATCAGTATGTCAACATGTTCTACCCTCCTTAGTGTAATGTATCATTGCAAATACGCCACGTGGAGTTACGAGTCATTTGCCGAGCATGAACAAGAACTGGGACATTCAGGTACATGTATCAGGTAGGAACACTTTGTTCTCCGGGGTCACATTAGTGCTCATATCATGCTCGGGACAAAAGGCGTAAGGATATAAAATGGGCATATAATATATATATAATAATAATAATAATAAGGTAACCATATAGGGCACAAAAGTCCATGCGGCACAAGGGGAGTGAGTCCATGCGGCTGGGTCAATGCAGGTTCATGCGGCTGGGACTGCACGCTCATGCGGCTCAGGGAGCCCAAGGCGCATGCGGCTGGAAAGGCGGGTTCATGCGGACGAAGGGGTGTCAGCTTATGCGGCTGCGAAGGGAGCAATCGCCAGGCGGCCGGGGTTCAACATCATATGCGGCTATGATCAGACGAAGTCTTATGCGGCTGAGCATGGGCGATACATATGCGGCTGGATGATGGATGGGCCTTATGCGGCCCAAAACAGTAGCGCATATGCGGCTGGGTGCAAAAGAACTCATGCGGCTGAAAGCTAGCCGCATGAAGTCCATGCGACTCAAGATAACAGGGGCTCATGCGGCTGAGTCTGAACAAGGCTATGCGGCTCAATTACTTGCCGCATGAAGATTCATGCGGTCAAGTACTCAAGCAAGTCTTATGCGGCTAGGAAGGACTTTCCATGCGGCTGAGCTCGAACGAGTCTCATGCGGCTGGAAAGGCCATGCGGCCAGAGACTTGCCGCATGAGGATTCATGCGGTCAAGTACTGCTCTTCTTTTCCACTTGTCTGAGAAGAGGAGCCAAGCAACCATTGCTTCCAAACTACACAAAACCTTCATCCGGAGCCCAAATCGGAACTCCCTTAGGTCAAAATGGGGTAGAACGAGATCCTCTACAACATGGAACCATCAAAACTAGGAAATAACAAGATTAAGTAGATCAAAATCCAAGAAATCCGAAAATAAAGTAAACCTAGATCTACAAAAATCAAAGCTTCAAAATGGAAACTTCCAAGTTCTAAACTAGTATAGGTTGAGGAGAAGAACATGTTTTGGCAAATAGTTTTTGTAAGAAATCATTGACAAATTATGGATCCATCTCTTGAGCAAGTTGGTACTTGCCTTGGTTGATGGAGGAAATATTTGGTTGGTGGAGGAAATAAATGAGAGGAAGTAAATGAGAGGAGAGAGAATGAGATGAGTTATATATATAGATCTTGGATCCATGGGTTCATGATGAACCATTGGTGAACCAAGAATAGGTTACCCAAATGAGCCAAAACTGTAGGCCCAAATACAGAAAATAAATTAGAAAATAATATTTTGTCAAATATTTTGGGAAATGCATGAAGAAAGACAGCATAATAAATATAGTATAAATACAAGGTAAATACAATTTATCGGTATACGTATTAAAATATGTATTCCAGGATCGGGGAGTGATACGTCTCCAGACTCGGCTCCCCTGAAGTCAGAATTGGCGGACAAGTCCCGCTTTCACTATCAAATCCCTCCGCAGGGATAGGATCTGTTGCTACTTCCCGGTCAGCAGCCACCTCGGCCTCCGCTGCTGAGTCTGTGGTAGGGCTCAGCAATGCTGCAGCCGACCTCCCCTCATCATGACAAGGAGGGGAATCAACCCTCTCATTTGTTTCGATCACGTCTGTTGCCCCCGCAACATGCTCGTGCATTTCTGGAGGGACATCATCTGTAGACGACGAACTCCACTCCACTTCCTCATTTGGAAGTCCCGTATCTGCTGGACCTTCGGTGTCCAAGGTCGCCACGGCGGCCTGTATCATCTCAGAAGCTGCTGCATCCTCAGCTTCCCTTCTAACATAATCTGGGGACGCTGGGTTCTCCACAACAACGACATCATCTGGGTTCTCCTCCATGGGAGACATCACAATCGGCGGAATGTGCTCTTCGGACGAGCCCGCCACCTCCTCTGGCCTGCTCCCACCAGATCTTGGAGTACGGGGTCTCCTTTTTAGCGGCTCCTACAAAAAGGAAGCATTGGTCACATGCAATGTTGAACCTAAACCAGACTATGTGAGACATCCTTACCTCCGCAGGTGCTGAATCCGATGACACTGTCGGTGATGATGCCTTCTTCTGCCTCTTTGACGCAGAAGAGCCATCCTCTGTATCCACACGTCTTTTCGGTTGATCGACCGAGGGTTCTGCTTGACCCCCTGTGGAAACGGCAGGGGCACCTCGATA
Source organism: Iris pallida (assembly GCA_029216955.1). Classification (NCBI taxonomy): domain Eukaryota; kingdom Viridiplantae; phylum Streptophyta; class Magnoliopsida; order Asparagales; family Iridaceae; genus Iris; species Iris pallida. The sequence goes on from JANAVB010010799.1 coordinate 3,106,915, forward strand.
ACCCACCTCTAGCGAACGGTACGATCGAGCCTTCGCCAATATGTTTCCGGCCACCGCTAACTGGGTGCCTGCAATAAGATTGGTCTCCCTATCATATCCGGGAGGCACGACAGCCATTAACACAGTAAAATTTTATGGCCGAGAAAAGAATCGGCGGTCGCGGATTCTGGACGGACAGCGTAAAGCGAGCTCCGGTACATCCGACATTGTAGTAATGCCAAGCTCGTGCACCATCCAGCAAACTTCCAGTATACCCCAGGTTGATACTGGTATTATCCAACATCAACTGAGCATAGCCGAATTGCCGTACAAAACGGCTCGACAAGTACGGTTCCAGGTAACACTGGTTCCTATTCTGGTACACTAGATGGAACGGCCGGATACTTTGCAACCAGCGGAATCCCCATGGAGGCAGAGTGGTGGCATCTTCACCCGAATCCATTAAGTCTTCGTTGGCCTCAAAACCCAAGAAGACTGGACCAACTTTGGTGATCTCCCACCCCTGAAGGTGGGATAAAACTTTTCTGCAAACAGGAACGCCAGTATGCGACCAACTCCTCTGATGGAAACGGCGGAGGAATGCATCTCCGGCCCTGTGGTCTTCTTCCGAACCCGGACTCATCACATTGGGATGGTGTAAAATTAACCACCCCATCAAATAATGAAATGGCAGTTCGGCACGGGAGAAGTTGTCATTCCTACCTCGGTCATGAACCACATTTCCCGTAAATTCTCGTAAACCTCGCAGCTGGTTACACACCATTGCGAGGAGTAGAGCCAGGCGCCGACCAAAGACCAACTTCACGGCTGGCAGGATTAGGTTCCGGGTCATCCTCTCTACAGAGCCGGACCCGCCCGAGAAGACATAATCCCGAAGCCAAACCATAAGATACGCGGCTAATACTGCTTTTGACGACATCCGATGAGTAAGGTGACAGAAATAGCTATAGGAGCGTTCATCCGACTGCCGGTCCTCGTTCTCCCGGGGATTATTCCCACCTAACCTGCTCATTTCGGAGAGCACCTCACTACGAAAAAGCGCTAACGGAGTGAAAAACTGAGAGGGATCCTCCTTGTCTTGCTTAAAGACGTAATCTCTCCAAGCGGTCACATGAGGCTGTGACCCGCTCTTATCCCTCTTCTGCATATAGTAATAATGACTCGCCACTTCCTTGAAGACGACCATCATTTCCTCAGCTTTGTCCCCCAGGACTTGGAACTCCTCGTTGGTCGAAAAAGTATTCCTCATAAGGTTCTGATCCCCAAGGGAGCTTTGACACCTCGTATATTTCATGAAGTGCGAGTCCCAGCTCCCCCACCGGAGTGAAAAAAGTCCTGGTATGGGTATCAAACATCTCCAGAAGCGCAAGGAACATATGCCTGTTAATGTCGACGCATGCCTGAGTAGCACGGATTGCGGCAATCAGCACAATCTCTCAGAGTTCAGTCTGAAACCGCGATAGGATCCAGAGTTTCAGTTTGTCCCATTTAGAAACGTAATGACACCAACCCTCTACCCGAAATTCACCTTTCGGGTATGATCGCTCCATCAACAGCATGCGATTTGCAAATGTCGAGGCACCAAAGGCAAATGTATTGATGGGAACATCACTGTAAATGCTCCCAGGACGTAGAGTCCGCCAGGTGAAAGAAGGCCCAGTCCACACGGTGGCCAAAGTATCCCTTTGATCGGAGGTAGAATCGATTTTGATGACGCCTGCCACCGCTCCTCCTTGAGACGGGGTTTGCTCCCAAGACATCTTCCTCTAGGAAGCAAGACGACAGAAAGCCATCAAAGGCCATTGACGTTCGAGTTGCTTAACAGTCATATGCACTCCCCTTGCTGTAAAGAACCAATCTTCCTTGACCTTCAACACCTTTGCTTCAATAGAAGTAAGGCGGTCCCCAAACAGGAACTCAGGCTTCAAGAAGGTCACTTTATCAGAAGTGGCAGATTTCAAAATGCTATGTTCCATCATCCGTTTGAGGAACCCATGCGGTTGTTCCCAGATTTGAGTCATTCTTTCGGGATGCTAATCCAGCATAATAGCAGCTTGAGCAGGGTTTATCACCTCCTCATCGTAATCTACTCCCATCTGACAAAGGGCAGCATCCAGAAGCACTTCATTCAAGAGTGGGATAGTCATCGACACTGGCAAAAATTCAGGGATGTTAGAAACAACAAAAGAATCTGAGCCTAGTTCTCATCAAAAGCGCATAAGGCTCAACCGCATCTGAAAAAGAAGCTTCAGCGCATCATCAGGGTCTAAACCCATGCGCGTCAGCAGTGGAGCTTCAGCGCATCATCGGGGTCTAAACCTATGTACGTCAGAATTGGAGCTTCGGCGCATCATCAGGGTCTAAACTTATATGCGTCAGCATTAGAGCTTCGGCGCATCATCAGGGTCGAAACCTATGCGCGTCAGCAGTGGAGCTTCGGCGCATCATCAGGGTCGAAACCCATGTGCGTCAGCAGTGGAGCTTCGGCGCATCATCAGGGTCGAAACCCATGCGCGTCAGCAGTAGAGCCTCGGCGCATCATCAGGATCTAAACCCATGTGCGTCAGCAGTAGAGCCTCGGCGCGTCATCAGGGTCTAAACCCATGTGCATCAGCAGTAGAGCCTCGGCGCATCTTCAGGGTTTAAACCCATGTGCGTCGGCAAAAAAACCTCAGCACATCAACAGGACTCAAGTCCATGCGCGTCGGCGTATGTATGGTACAAGAAGATATGGTGCAGAAGATAAAACTCACCAACCACCGCCGGCGAACGTCGACAAGCGGACGGGGGACATCATCCGCGGCAGCCTCTACAGGCTCTTTCCCCTTGCCTCGTCCCCTGCCAGCACCACTGCGAGGAGTCTTGGGAGCCATTCCTTGAAAGAAGAAAGTTAGGGTTTTTCAAAGAAGAACTCTAAAAGACAAAAGCAAAGAGAGGAAGAACTCTCTCTCTCTCTATCTCACGCCTATTTATAGGCTCAGTCGCACGCGTGAACCGATGAAGTATGACCTCAGCCGCCGCCTCGGGTTCTGTGAGGAGATAACTGCAAATAAATCCAAAAACATCATCATTAATCTTCTTGGTTATCGAGACGTTATCATTTGCTTTAACTGAGAGGAGCATGCGCCCCATCACTGATGCGCAGAGTATCCATGCGCCCCAACAGTCATGCGCCCTAATCACCATGCTTCTTATTCAAAGTATTCCAAAACTTGGCAAAAAGTTTTGAAAACTTTGAAGGGGGTCTTGTAGAAGCATAGAATTTCAGGACCAGAAATCCTATGCGCCAAACACTACATGCGCCAGGGAGCTCAGATGAAGTACTTGATACAAAAGCAAAAGAATAGACTTTAAAAGAGGATTTTTATTTCATATAAAAGTCTATTACATGTCTAGAAAAGGCTATACAAAGGAGAACTTCTACAAAAAGAAAGGACCCTAAATCTATAGCCAGGCGCAGCAGCCACCATGCGCTCTTAAACAGGCGCATCTCACCATACGCTCTTAAATAGGCACATCTCGCCATGCGCTCTCAGCCAGGCGCATCTCGCCATGCGCTCTCAGCCAGGAACATCCCTTCAGTAGCTCAGTTATGTGCATCCCCAGTTATGTGCATCCCTTCAGCAGCTCAGTTATGTGCCGCCCTTCCAGCCAGGCGCATCATGAAGTGTCAGCATATGTGCCATCAAATGCTTCGACTAATGAAGCATTTATTGAGCAGAACGAGGGTGGCAATCAACCCTCTAGCTGGAGGAGGAGCTCCCCAAACCGAGGAAGAGAAGAGCACCACAAATCAACCTGCGGCCAAAGGAAGCTTCGAAAGAGCCTCCAAAGACCAAGGAAGACCGTAATCGAAACCGCGGATAAAGGAGCAGCTTTCGACACAACCAGAATGGGCAACACCCACTCTGACAGAAGAAAGAGCCTCCAAAGCCGCAGCACCGCAATTCCGATCTGCGGTACTTCTAGCATAACGAAGACGAGGCTCGTGCATGCCGATCTTTGGATGCAACAGGCACCTTCTGCCTGCCTCAGAAGCCCTCGACTCCGACTTTTGGATGTAACAGTCACCTTCAAGTGCATCAATGAAAACAATACATCGCATCTTCACCCTCGGGAGCATCTCATCAACAGAATGTGCTCGAGCAAACAAATTCATTTCGGAAGGACGTGAGAGAATGAGAAGCAAAACCTCTCCATGCTACTATTTATAGGCCGGGCAAATTATACCCATGCGCCAAGTGGCTGGCTCTCCGAATCCCGTGCAATAAATTTGCATTAAATGGTGATGAACCTGACGCTTCAAATTTAGCCAAGTCAAAAAATGGCTATTTAAAGCACTCGAAAAACGTAACAGTCGGACCATTAAAGAATACAAACGGATGCGCCAGTCAGACCGTGCATCATACAGATACGCCCCTCAACACCAAGCGCCTCACAAGGATGCGCCCCTCAACACCAAGTGCCTCACAAGGATGCGCCATTCAACACCAAGTACCTCAGAAGGATGCGCCCCCATGCGTCCCCTTGCGCCTAGTGGAACGCCGATCGATGCGCCCACTCAACAGCCCATCACCTGTCAAAGAACATTAAATGCTGAAGTCTGACAGAGTTGGTAGCACGTCCTCCGAGGACTGCACAGTTGATAGCTTTTACAGAAAATGAAGCGTCACCAACGTCAGCATCATCATTACTTTCCTTCGATGGTTACGGCCACGTGGCCGCCCAGCCATCTCGCATGCGCCTCCGCAGCCATGTGCCCAAATCTCTACATACGCCTCAAAAGCCATGCGCCTCAGTCTTTTCTATGATCCCTAAAGACAGAAGTAAAGTCACTACTGAAGCCTCGCATGCGCCTCAAAAGCCATGCGCCCCGAATGGTTTGTGACTCCTAAAGGTTACGAGTCAAAGTCTCCTCATGCGCCCAATCTCGGGCGCATCCTATCAGATCATTCCCCACCAAATCCGAGATCTTCGAGCCATGGACCTACAACACGTGTTCTTTGACTCGATTCAGCCTACAAAGGGGTGCTAACTACCCAAGATCTAGCAACAAAAAGATCCTCTCCCCTGCTACGTGCCAGCCCACAACAGCAGCATGAAGGATTCAACTCCCCAATCAAAGCGCATCATCCATGCGCCTCCATCAGCAATCACCACGTGGCGTCCCTACGCACAGGCGCATCCGACATGCGCATATGAGCAGCCAGCCTGCAAAACTATAAATAGAGGGATTATTTCCTTCTTACAGACACACACACAGACAGAGAACATATATCGCACAACAACCGATATACAGAGAGGCAGATACAGACACTCAACGTCTCCTTCCTCTCCGCAAGCTCCAGCACCCAGAGCAACTCAGACCTTCAGAGAACCGATAACCGTCGTCAGATCGTCAACGGAGTCAACGTATTACCACTCGCTCCATCGGCACAAGGGATCCAGATAAACAAAAGTGTACTCCTAGGACTACGTCTAAGTCCTACATTGTAACACTGTTCTGTTTGTATTAAAATTTGCAATCAAAAGATTTTAATGGCAAACACAAATGAGCTGAGTAGATTGATTTCGAGCTCGATGTGTCAAATTGGATTATGATAAATATTTTTTTGTTAATTGTCAAGATTAGGTTGACTGTGATCCGGTTTGGGTCAACATAGAGCCTCTGGAGAATGCAACAGTAATTTTGTAAGAGTTCCTGATCTCTGTCCTCCTTTAACAATAATTGGAAACTCTATTTATAGAGTTCTGGAAATAACTGTTTTAGCAGTTATTCTGATGTGCGCGAGGCTGGACTGCGCCACATTGGGTTGCGCCAACCTCATGTTGCGCCAACTTTCATTCAGTTACTCAATCGTGTACTAACTGTATTAGACGCGTGGCATCATATGATTGTGATGCGCGTGGTCGTGTACAGAGTAGTGGACACATTTTGAATGATTAGTAGCATGTGCGTCACGTTATCCTGCTTTAGAATGAAAGTTGTCTGAACTTTATTAGGTTGCGCGAGCTTCAGTCAGCAAGTCAAACTGCGCTATATTGGGTTGCGCCTAGGCGCAACTTAGTGCACAGGCACGTGGCAGCTTTTGAATATATGAGAGGAAGTTGTTCAAATTGCGCCTAGGAACAACTCAGAGGGGTGTACAGGACAGCTGTCAAAAATTGTCTCGAGCGGCACGCTTTGAAAGATTCGAAGAGATTTTCTTCGTTTATTGTGCTGTCAGCTGTCAGTGCTGTCAGGCAATGATGGCTATTAATGTCAAACGCCACGTAGGCATGGAATAGTGTGATTTGGGCACAGTCTGTTGTCAGGCGCAACCTAATCAGTGGCGCAGTTTGATCCTTTAATTTTCAAAACAGTGGCGCAACTTGATTTTTGGGGCGCAACTTGATTGCTGGGTTGTAAAAACATAGCGCAACTTGATTTTTTAGGCTGTACAAGTCCCCCTTCAAAGTTTTTGAATTTTGAAATTTTCTAAAACTTCGAAATACTTTGAATTAGAATAATGACTGAGTCAAGTTGCGCCTATCTCGCGCAATCTGTTGTAAACCGTTACGATTTTCTATGTGCAACTTTTGGTGACTGTTAAGATTCTATCTTTTAGGCTATAAATAACCCTTAATCAGCCGACTTGAACTCTTTACTTTTGCTTTAATCCTCTAATAGAACTCTTCGAGCTTTTGCAATCTTCTCTTCGACTATCTCCTCGACGTAATGGCCCCCAAGAAGACTGTCGCCAACAAAGGGAAAGGCGTCGCCGCCTCATCAACCCATGCCCCGTCGGCTCGCGCACAACAGTATGCGCCACCCTCCTCTAGACGAGAGACGGCTAACCCAATACTAGAAGGTGATTAAGGACAATCACTGAAGCATATTCGATCTTCCTATTGACTTGTGCCCCTCTTTTTAGAGTGCGGCGCATCACGAAGTTTGCGCCACCTCTTCTTAGGGTATGGTTGCTTCATTTGAGCACTGTTCGTTCTTACGAACTGTGTTGCGTATGCTGTTGTACAACTTAGCTTTTTATACAATCAAAAATATTGCATAACTAAGTTAAGGCACAATCCAGTATATGGCACAACCTGAGATGTTGTGCAACTTAAGTTTCGTGCAACACAGTATGTGGTGCAACTCAAGTTGTCGCGCAACTCAGGATGTGGCGCAACTCAATTGTTGCGCAACCTAAGATGTTGCGCAACTCAGGATGTGGCACAACTGAATTATTGGCGCAACCTAAGATGCTTGTGCAACTTAATAGTTTGTCCAACTTAATTGTTTTACTCTTTATAAAGTTTGCACATTCTTATTGCCTCTAACTTGTCTTGTTCATGTATTTCTTTGCAGTTGATCTTAGGGAGGACCCTAATGCTGAAAGATTTGCTTCAGCATTCAATGTCCCGGAGTACAGAGAGAATTTGTCTCATGTCACATTCCCTCAGTATGATGGTCCTGACGCACGAAGAACTCTCCTTATGGCTCAAGAGAACCAGACTCTGTTGAACTTAATTAATGGAGAGCCTCTTGAAAGTTTGGACACTGTGGTCCATAAGAAGCCTGCCTTTTTGTTCGGGGATGCCATTAAAAGGACTTCCCAACCTAAGACCAAAAAAGAGCAGAGAATTTTCACAAAAGAGGATAAAGTCATATACCTTACAGAGATATCAAGGTCTTTGGCATTATCCTAATACGCTTTTGCCAGTTATCCCAGAAGGATGTCTTGGGATCTGACTCCCATTCAGCAGGCGAGAGTCGGCAGGATCTGTTATAAACTAGGTCCAAAGAATAGGGACCTTTTTTAGAGTACCTCTGAAAAGTACAGTACACATTTAAGAGGTTTGAGGCCAAGCTTCATCCCTCCCGAAGAATCTTCCCTGCTTCTTCCAGTCAGAATACCCATCTTGGCCAATACTTTTGCAAAAGCCGAAGGAAGATATCCAGACCGCGCTATGCGTATGACAGGTCTGGTCAACCTAGACATGAAGCGCTGGAGCAGTTTGTGTATCTAGATTTTGGAGGAATTCAAGGACAAGCTCCTCAATTTGGGTCTCTACAATGCTATCTGTACTACAGTATATGGCATTCGTTCGAACGCTCACATGTTCTTGGCTCTGGTAGAGAGGTACAATGAAAGTACTGGGAATTTCATGACTCCTCATAGAAAAATAGGGTTTACTCTTCATGAGATGGAGTATCTCTTCCGCCTACCAATGGGTGATAATCTCTATGAAGAGTATGTACCTACCAACGATGAATTGGATGCCATGGTAGAGAAGAACCCTCAAATGATCGCAGTTTTCTAAGAACTACTGTGTCATTATAAGATTTGCTCGCTCTATTACAAAAGTGCAACTGCAGGGACTGGTTACACCACCAAGTGGATGCCGTATCTTTTCTTGGGTCATGTACGAGAAGACAAGCCACTGGAAAGTCAAGCCTGTGCTCCTCATTTATTTGAACCCTTCGATAGGAGCGACATGCAATATTTGATGGAGCAATATGACCACGGAGATGTCACGCTGGATGAGGATTTACCTCCGTTCAAGGCCGGCGACACTCTCCAGAGCTACCTTAGACAAGGTTTCAGGCCTATGTCTCAAGAAGCCCAGTTAGCGGATTTTCTATCTTATGGCTACGGCGCTTTATAGTTCCGGGAGCCAATACAGTTGACCGATTCCATCGAGGCATTTTGTTCGCCGCAACACGTCTTGTCTTCGGATATAAGATAGATCTTTTATCGGCTATGACTTGCCGCTTGAATGCAGGACTGCGTTCTTTTGTCCAGACTATGCTGAATGACAAAGCATGGAGGCAGGATTTCCTTCGTACTGAAATGCCATACACCTACCTGTTCGGATGGTTATTGCTCCACCATCCTTGCCTGATGAACCCTGATATGGGAGCTGTTGATGGAGACTTCATCAGACGTTTTTCTAATGCTCACTGGCAATATACGGCTCTTTCAGAGTGTAGATTTGCTTTGAACCGAGGATCAGGATAGAGTTTTCAATGCGTTGGGCCTCCTCATGGATATGAAGCTATGCCTCCACAGATGATGGACTTAACTGCAGAATCTCTCCGTTTAAGCCAGCCCATCTTTTCGTGGCTGCAGACGATCCGTCCCTCCCATCTGGTTTACAGATTCGAGGAAGAATGTTATCTGGAACCGTACTTGCCGAGTAGATTTGCACGGCAGTTCGGATATGACTAACTTCATGTAGGTAATGCCACCACTTGCCTGCAGGCCAAGGGTTACCTTATTGATGGGGCTAGGGCATGGAGCTATTACAATGCCAGGGGCACAAAAGTTATGTTTTCCATGCCCTCTGATCTTCCATAAGGCCCGTGTATGTTATATACATACGCAAACTTCTATACTTCAGCAAACACATTCGCTGAAAACTTCAATCCTGCGCACAGTTTTACAACTGAAAGGAGATCCAAACAAAGGAAACATACTGCTCACTCATTTTGGGACACATAAGACAAAGATCTTGCGGATGCACCACTGGAGGCATCAATTTCAATGAACTATGCTGATCAAGTTCAAGATCCTCTGGATGTGTCTATAAAGGTCAGGAAAGAGAAATCCCCTATTAAAGGTTTGAAGAAAAGAAAGACTAAGGAGACGACAGCACCTCCTCAGCAAGATAATAGACCCGATTCTCCAAGGGCTCCAGAGAAAAAGAGAAGGACATCAACGACCACGAGAACAACTCGTTCTCAATCAAAACAAATGCTTCTTAGTTCTTCCTCTGGAGAGAAGGACATTATCTCTTCTTCTATTCAGAAGCACGGGGGAATTATAGAAGGAGGCACATCCACTTCTTTGATCGATCTGGAGAGTGATCGTACTGGAGCTGTTACAGAGCCGGTCGCACATCTCACAGAAAGGTCAGGAGGAAGTTGGTAATCACTGAAGATATACCATCTCAAGAAGGTAATACCAAAATTGTGATACTTTAATATATTAATTTTTCTATTAAAAATGTATATCAATTTGATCTTTTTCTTTGCATTAGTTACTTCAGCAGATGCCCAGCCTTCTACTGCCACCGCAGAAGCTTCAAGTTTAGAGACTAGAACTGTACGTATTCCCGCAAATGTACTTGCTGCTGCGGGAATAACAGTTCCATCTCCAACTCCCATGAGTCCAGAGGTCACTTCTCCAAAACAGGATTTGCCTCCACAAGATCCTCCACAAGCTTAAGAGTCTACCCATTCCGAAGATGCGATGATTGAAGCTCTAGTTGGTTTTGACTTTGGTGAGGAAACATATGATGATTGGGATAACATCACTAAAGAAAAACAGACTTTAGTGAATACACCATCACCTCAGGAACCTCCAGCCGATGAAGAGCCTTCGACTGCTGAAGAGGAAGAGAATGTGGTCATCGATGATGAACAGATAAATCATCCTGAGATCGATGAACCCATAACCACTGAAAAACCTGAAACATCTGGAGTGGCAGCAGGATTAGTAGTTCAAACTCCAATAACTCTGCCACTTCAGACTAAATCAGAAGCAGGCAATAGTCAAGCTATGTCTACAGAGACTCTGTCGAAGCTTCAGTCAGAGACAGTCAAACCTGTTGAGACTTCTCGTGATGTACCCAGCTCAGGTAAATTTATAAGTATGATCTATTTGTCGTAGTGCCTTCAACATTATATGTTACTAACATAAATGACATATGTGATTTGCAGAATAACCTGCAGGAACTATAGCAGGGGAAGGAAGCTCTTCCCATATTAGCGCTCAAAATGAAGTGCCTCCACCTGCTAAAACTGTGAAGACTCCAGCAGATGTAGTAGCTACTCCAGGAGCCATAGCAACTAATAAGTTTATGGTGACTTCCTTCACAAGAGTCTTCTTTACATCTTTGGAGCCCCTAGTTCATAGAGTAATGGAGAGGAAAAATATTCCTTTTAGTACCGTCAGAACTTCCTCTACATTCCTGATTGAAGGTATCCGAAGCCAAGGAGACGAGGCTCAGGCAACATTTTTGGAGCACATTTTGGATGAGCTGGATAGCTCAATTAAAGCTTATAAAGGCCTTAAAAGAGGAGATATCGAGCAATTAGTCAACACAGAATATGAGACTATGGCTCGAGAAGCAGAAGCTAGTAAAGCCAATTTTGAGACATTTTTGCTGGCTTTCACTAGGCAATCTTCCGAATTAGATATCCAAATCTCTAATGCAGCTGCTTTTGCTGAGAGTCACAAGACTAAAGCTGCAGAGGAAGAGAAAAAGGCTGCTGATTTGGAGGCTAAGATTGCTCAGCTTCAAGCAGAACTTCAGATTGTCAAGCAGAACTTGTAGCAAGAAAATCAGTTGCACCAAACTGCTGTTAATCAGATAGATGCTTTGAAGCATCAGAATGAGGAATTTTAACATCTACAAAACGAAGAACTAACACGTCAAACTGCTGCTCTACAACCTTTTGATCCTGAATCAGGACGAGTTGAAGCCAGTCAGAGAGTGCTAGATTCTCGTGATGAAAGAGTTCAAGTTCTGAAGAAGCAAATTGTAGAACTTATTACCTATCCTTCAGAGTAGAATGAACAAATTTTGTTGTCTTTTTTTATTACAATGTATCCCTTTTGAAATAGAAATAAAATAAAAAACTTTTTGTGTGATTCCATTATTTGTTGCATATCTTGTTGTAGATATAAGTAAATAGAATCGAAAATATATTCAGAGGTACTGGACGTGATATATCTCTAGATTTAGAAAATGAAAATATTTATTATATCTACTCAGAGGTAATGTGGACGTGGCAGAATATAACGTTTAGCAATACTGTTATTTTAATAGACAACTTTATCAGAGGTAATAGGGACGTGACAAGTTGCTGATATAGATAATCGGAATTCAGAGGTGTGGGGACGTGAATTCTTGTTATGATAAGTCAAAGAAAGTGAATGAATAAACAGTCACTACGATTTTTGAGGAAAAGACATATAGATGAATGAACAGTCATTTTGATTCTCGAGGAAAGGATATTGAATGAATAAACAGTTATAAATGAGTAAATGATTGGACTTCTTTTAAAAAGTCGCATCGGTTCTCGAAGCCGACTATCTAGTCATTTTGTCTATAAATAGAGCAAAACTTTCGTAGATATCGTCAACTTCTTTTTTTTTCTGTACAAGATGTATTCCAAAGACTTGCTCACTCCGAAGATCAAAGAAATGACCGAAACACCTCTTACTGAACCTTTAGTGCCTAATTAGAAAGAAGTGGGTGAAGGCTCGACTGTTCCTGTACCAAAGCAATAGCTGATTGTCAAGCTGGTAGAGCCTGGGAAGACTACCGAAGAAGAAGCAGTAAGGGTGGCTGCCTGTGAGTTGCTAGTGTGTTCAGACAACGAAATGTTTGAGTTGCTGGCAAATCATATATATATTTAATGATGAAGGATCGGGTCTTCGTCCCCGTCCTTAATTTTATGTAACTCTTTTCTGTTTCTAAATAAAAATAAACTTTTTATTTATATCATTTCTCTGACTGAAGAACATTTTGCTTTTATACATAATATTTCTTGAGAAATTTGTCATTGATAGGCATCATAGCAACTCTACCATCCATATCTGTTAATTGGTAGGCTCCATTTGAGAAAACCTTGTTTACCACACACGGAACTTCCCATTTCGCTTCGAACTTGCCTTTTCTCATATGAGTCATAGTCATAGGATGTCTGACTGTAAGAACTAGCTCACCTTCCTGAAATGTTCGCACTTTGACTTTGCGATTGAAAGCTTTTGAAATACGGGCTTGATAAAGTTTGATATGTTGCTGAGCTAATAGTCTTTTCTCATCGAGTGCCTCCAATTCTTGAAGTCGGAGACGATCATTATTTTCTGTTGTAAGTTCATTAGCAATGACAATTCTCAGGGATGGAATTTGAATTTCTAGGGGTAAGACAGCTTCATATCCATATACCAGAAAAAAGGGTATGCAACCTGTGGAATTACGGACTGTAGTGCGATAAGCCCATAAACATTCTCCAAGTTTATCGCTCCAATTACGTTTGTTAATAGAAACAAACTTTTTAAGGAGGTTGATAATAGTTATGTTGAATGCTTCAGCTAACCCATTACCTGCAGGATTATAGGCTGTAGAACCAATATTATTGATTCTGTTGTCATCACATAACCTATTAAACTTCTGGCTGACAAATTGTGGCCCATTATCATGGATGATTTGACGAGGTACACCAAATCTGTATATCACATGATGTTTGATGAAGTTGATGACACTACTAGTTTTCACTTCAGCTAAAGGTATAGCTTCAGCCTATTTAGAATAATAATTAGTTATAGCCAAGATGAACCGATGTCCTTTAAATGAAGGAGGATTGATAGGACCAATTATATCCATGCCCCAAGCTTCGAAGGGCCATGAGGCAGCAGTCGGGTGAAGAAATTCTGACGGTTGATGAATGAAATTCACATGAATCTGACATGCTCAACATTTCCTTGCATAGTCAATGGCATCTGATACCATAGAGGGCCAGTAATAACCCATACGTCGAATACGATCCTGTAATTTAGGACCGAACTGATGTGCTCCACAAACACAATCATGAGCTTCGTGCAATATCTGGTTTGCTTCATCAACAGCAAGACATCTCAGGAGTAACCCATCAAAAGTCCTTCGATAGAGAGTTTTGGTGGTATGATTATAATAAAATCGAAGCGATCGACGACGAATACTTGTAGCTTCTTTAGGATCTTCTGGTAATATGTCATGTACTGCAAAATCGATGAAAGGTGCTCTCCAGTCCTCACTAACGATATTGACTTCAGTTGAATTACAGAATTCAATGGTTGTTTTCAATACAAAATAGTTCTCTATTAGAGATAACAACCATTTGTTGTCTTTTGATTGGAACTGCCAATACCGCAACTAGGTTAGCTAAGGCATCAGCTTCTGTGTTACAAGCTCGACGTACATGTTCGATGAAGAATCCTTTGAATGAAGTAGCTATTCGGACTGCTGCTTCATGATATAGTACTAGATCTTGATAGCGAACTTCATATATGCCTCTAACCTGATTAACAATCAGTTTAGAATCACCATATACTTCAAGATATTCAATATCCATTTGTTTGGCTAATTAAAGTCCAATGAGCAAGGCATTATATTCTGCAATATTGTTAGAGCATGATTCGTCTAAGGAATAAGCCCTCTGAATTGCTAATTCATCTGGTAAAACGAGAACAATTTCCATTCCAGCAACGAGAGTACCTCCAGGTCCAATTCTAGATGCTCCATCAAAGAACAACCGCCAAGTAGGAAATTCTTCTGAGATCATATTTGATTCCAATGTCTCATCTGAAATTTCATCATAAAGTTTAGATGTTTCAGGGATAGGATGAGCCGCTAAGAAGTCAGCTAATGCTTGGCCTTTTACAGATTTTTACGGAACATACACCATATCATATTGTGCTAATAATATGGCCCATGTAGCAAGCCTAGAATTGAGTGTGCAGGGCTTCTTCATTAAGACCCGAAGAGGATTGACTCGGAATATAACATGAATAGTTTGGCCGATGATGTAATGTCTTGTCTTTTGAATGGCAAACATTAAGGCTAAACATTCCTTCTCTATCGGACTATAACGGTGTTCAGATCCAATCATTGTTCGACTAAGATAGTAGATGGCTTGCTCATGACCTTCTTTATTCTTCTGAGCTAGCAAAGCTCCTAATGAATGATCAATTGCCCGGACATACATCAAGAAGGGTATTCCTGAAATCGGTGGCACTAACACTGGTGGATTCATTAAATACCGTTTTATATCATCAAATGCCCGTTGAAATTCTTCCGTCCAAATGAAAGATACACCTTTCTTCATTAACTGGGTAAATGGTCTGCAACGTCCAGGTAAATTCGAAATAAACCGCCTGATGTACGCAAGTCGACCCTGGAATCCTCGTAGCTCTTTTAGGTTGCATGGAAGACGCATCTCTTGAATGGCTTTGACCTTCTCGGGATCAACGTGTATATCCTTAGAGGTAATGACAAATCCGAGAAATTTGCCACTAGAGACATCCAATAAAGACTTGGTGGGGTTCATTTTGAGTTGATGTTGGCATATTAGATTGAAAATAGTTCTTAAATCTTGAATGTGATCTTCCTTTAGACGACTTTTGACAGCAATATCGTCAACATAGCATTCGACGGTCTTTCACAGATGATCTCGAAAGATAGTACTCATAGCCCGCTAGTAAGTTGCACCTGCGTTCTTAAGACCGAACGGGATGACTGTATAATAGTATACTCCACGAGGAGTACGGAATGAAGTGTGTTTTTCATCTTCAGGATTCATCCGTATTTGGTTATATCCAGAAAACCCATCCATACAAGAGATTCGTTCAAATCCACAAGTATTATCGATCATAACATCGGTAATTGGGAGAGAGAATTCATCTTTAGGGCTGGCATCATTGAGATCCCGAAAGTCTCTGCATACCCGAACCTTTCCAGTTTTCTTCAAAACTGGCACAACGTTGGCTACCCAGTCAGTATGATGTTCTTCTCTGATAAAACCACAAGCAATGAGCTTTTTGACTTCATCATCTATCGCATCCATCATCTCAGGCTTAAATCGCCGTTGCTGTTGTTTGACTGGCTTGGCATTAGGTAAGATGTTAAGCTTATGAGTTGCAACTTGAGGATCTAATCCCGGCATATCTTCATAACTCCAGGCGAAAACATCAATATATTCACGAATAAGGTGAATTAGTTCTTGTTTATCATTTTCTGGGAGATTTTTGCTAATAAGGATCGATCGTGGCACATCTTTCTCTCCAACATCGATCTGGATAAGTTGATCCTCAGTAGGTGGTTTTCGTTGTTCAAAACGGAGTTTCCACTGATTGTCCATCTTTTGTGCCCAAGGATCTACTTCAGGAGCTTCCTCAATATCATCTTCATCATTGTCTGAGAATTCAGCTGACACCATATTAGAAGATACTGTTACCTGATGGACATGACCAATACTAGTATCAGAATCCCATGAGATAGAATCAGAAGAGTTTGATCGTTCTTCTTCATCTGATTCGGAAGGTTCTGGAGTCGGAAGTGGTGAAGTATAGCCTAAACCCTAATTTGATTTACTGTAGTATTGTTGTGATTTTCTTTTTGGAACAAAAATACGAATGGGAGTTCGCCTTTCTTTGCCACTACTCAGACCATTTTTGAAATTATAGCCCATTTTACAGATGATTGCCTTAGATTGTGGACTATAGCGACGTAACTGTAGCTTTCATGTATCATCCTTATTATCATTGTCAGGCATGATTTTTTGTTCCTCGCTTTTGTTTAAGAGTATAGGCATTTCGCCTTTCTTTCGAGACGGTACTAAGAAGTACGATTCTTGTATTGAATCCAACGATATCGTATTTCGTAAAGATGATACAACTCCTACTGTAAGTGGCTTAAAATTATCTAGCATATCCAAATAACATTAAGTATAATAAGAGACATCAGTATACTGCAAAGGAGATGTGTCACGACCCGGTCTCAATTTCTTGGGTCGAATCGGATCATGCCCAGCCTGCACCGTTGTTGAGACGATAACAGTAAGCTGTATCAAGCAGTAAAACACATGCAAATAAAATTCTAATAAAAGATAAAAAACATTTATTCAATTTAAAATTTCTGAAATACCAACTATTAATACAGCATTCAATTATTACACTTGTTTCCAAAAGAAAAATAAATACTAATCCAGCTCTTAAGAGTCTGGGGTTCCAAATTCTGCGGGACCAGAGTTAGACATCAGATCCTCGATGATGCAATCACCTAAAAATGTTGGTCTCCAGTCAGGAGGGAGCAAAGTACAATTCATGATAATCCAACAATTGAAATAATAATAGAGTTATGCACTTTTAAACAATTTGAAATAAACAGTTTTCCAGCAGTTAAAATATTGTGATGTGAATAGGCAATGAATATGACCGGATTGGGTTGTACAGTTGTATCCTATTGATACGATATGGCTTATCCCGGTGTGTATGAGGGGTAAGCTAACACAGTCAGTATACTATTTTGGATGTGGTCATACTCATTACACTACTCTCCCAGTACCCAACAGTCAATCAGTCAATGCTCTCAGAGAGAGTTCCGTGTTGTATCGTGGTTTAAACTTGCAATAAAACGATTACTAAATAATTATAAACTAACACAAAATGTACTTGCCTTTAATTATGACTGGATTTGGGATGTCTCCGGGATTGAATTTGAACTTGTCCTCGAAATCCTACAATCGAGAAGTCTGCCTTAGATTTCCAAAGTTGCCATGCTAGATGTGCTAGTTACAATCTCTAAATTTGTCCTAGTCAATTTTTAATCTTTATTATACTAACACAAACAAAACTCGATTATCTAACGCGTTATATTTAATTATGATGGAAAGATCATTTTATATTTAATTTCGGAAAACTTTGTATTTATCGGTTTATTGGCAAAACTTGGTATTTTATAATTTATATAATAAAACTACATTTTTTTTTAAATGAGAAAAACGTGAAACTTGTTTAAATAATAATTTGTAATTTTTTTTCTAATTTATTCAATGTGAGAAAACAATTTTGATTTTCTATAAAATAATTAATTTAATATTTTACGTGTTTACGTTAACCACAAACCAGAAAAGAATAAAATTTTACTAACTTATTACAAAACCACAGAAAATAATAAAACTGGGCTTATGCCCTTTACAGACCATTTTACATGAATTTAAATAAGAAGAAAACTTTGGTTAGTCTCTAAAAATTATCCTACAATTTAATTACAAAAATAAAATAATAATTTAAATTAAATTGAATTAATTTACGAGTCTCAGATATTGGTCCAATCATCAAAAATAGCTAATGCCTCAACGTCTGGTAAAATCGGTTTCATTTGCATTTCGCTAAGGGCCCATTAACCGATATAGTCGTCGTCCAAAAATCTATTTTATAAAATATTACCGAAAACCAATTTGAAATCCATTTATAAATTTTATAAAAATTTTGGCAGCATTCCCTCTATTTTCGGGATAACCCAAAACTGGGAAAATGTGCCACAAACACCAATCACAAGTCTCATACCAGGGAAACCCAATTTCCAACCAGAAAATAATAATATCCAAAACCCGAAAATAATATCCACAGCACGTTTCCGAAATTCGGAAAACCGAAATAAAACTCGGAAAACCCGAAATGAACTTCGGAAAACCGAAATGAACTTCGAAAAACCGAAACTCCTCGAAAATTTCAAAACCAACAGAACACTCAAAGGAAATAGGCCATAGAACCAATTCCGAAAGGAATTGGAAAACCAAACCCTATAAATATTCCGAGAACTCACAGAACATTTCCGAAAAGATTTCGGAAATCCGAAAATGTCTCGCTTACCGAATTCCCAGGGAAATTCGTGGACCAAAATCATCACAGACTATAAAAATGGAAACGGGGCAACGGAAATATACCAGAAATTGCTCGGCTAGAGCTCTCAGGTGAATTTTAGAGAAAAAGAACACACGGACAGCGTCTCGGGCTCTGGTCAGCGCCTCGCCGGGGTTCGGCTGCGTGTACAGCACTCGAGCTCGGAAAAGACAGCGGCGGGGTGCCGCGGAACAGCACCGGAGAACGGAGAGGCCGCCCGGGTCGGGCTGGCGCACACGGCCGCGGAAAATGGCGGCCGGGTTGGTCGCCGGTGGGGCGTCGGCCTCGGAAAGGGTGGCGCCGGGCAAGGGTCGGCCGGGAGGAGGATGCGCCGGCACGGATCGAAAATTAGGGCACAGGGGTTTTGGGAGAGAGGGTTTTTGAGTGAATGAAGTGAGATGGAGAGGAGAGGGGTTAATATAGGGGACGAGCACCAGGGGTTACGGGAATGAAGAGTCTCCGGCGATTTGGGAGCCGAGGAGGCTCGGACGTTCGGGAAGGGGAAGGGAGAGGGGCGCGGCTGAGCGGCTAACGCTCGGGATCCAAAGGGCGCACGTTGGGGAAAGAAAGAAAAAGCTCTTTTCTTATGCTGAATGAAACAAATTGGAATGAGTAAAGAGGTTTAATAATAGTTAAGTGAAAGGAAAATTTTAATACCAATTATTATTTTTTATTTTTTTATTAAAGAAAAATTATAATATTTTCTTTATAATAAATACTCAAAGAGATTATTTCGAAAAACTAAATTGAGTTTCCTGAAACGGGTCTGAAACGGGTTCGGGACAGGTCTGGTCCAATTCAACAAAATTCCAGGATTAAATAATATTTTCTCTAAAAATATAATTTTCCTAAATTAACAACTAATAATGATTTAGAATAATAATTAGCTAATTAAATATTCAATTAATTAATTGAAAAATGAAGGGTTCTAGACGAGTTCGGGACTCGGGAACGAGTTCTGGTCTGGATCAGCCAAAACAAAAATCTATGATTATTTATTTTAAAATTAATAATTTTCTATTTATTAATAATCTGGCAAAATAGCAAACACGAAATTTAATAATTAGAAAAAATAACAAAACTGAATTTACGGGTTTCCCAACCTTCCCTACTTAGAAAATTTCGTCCTCGAAATTTAAGCTTTTAACCTCTGCTAGTAAATTCTAAAAATTTAATGAGTCACATCACTAAAATTTTAGTTCAATCACATATCGTATCAAACCTAACCAATTTATATTTCTTGATTAACATTTCAAAGCTCATCCTCGAAATTCGAATTTGAACAATAATCCACAGATCCTATTCTTCAATTTTTTTTTTCAACTCAAATTATAAATAATAACTATTTATGCCAAATCTCAAAATCACCAATATCATCAACTCCTCGTAATTTGGTTTTCCGCAAAATTTCACATTTTTAAATCAAATCCAATCCTTAAACGTTAAATTTAAATTTAATGCTCCAAACAAACTTTAATTTTTAATCTTCAAATACAACCTTTAAATTTATATCTTGTAGTATAATGATAATCTTCTTAAAATCAAATTCAATCATACTACATCCCTTAAAACTTGTGATTTTACAAAATCGTCAATGTGCCATATCAATTCTTCAACTCTTTTATTTAAATAAATTTTATCCTTAAACTTTAATCCTACAAAGCTTCCACTTTCCACCTTAGAAAATATCAAATTTAAAATTTACTCATCAATTCCAATTCTAGTAAGAAATCAAATCATAAGATCAAAATCTTTATTGTTAATCCAAAATTTTAATTTTTTTTTTACTAATGTTAATTCGATGAATAAGTTTTTCTCCTCATTCAAATAAAAAATAATTTATAGCTTTGTAGGCTGGCTGCTCATGCGTGCATGTAGGATGCGCCTGTACGCGGGGACGCCACGTGGTGATTGCTGGTGGAGGCGCATGGACGATGCGCCCTGATTGGGGGGTTGAATTCTTCATGCTGCTGTTGTGAGCCGGTACGTAGCAGAGAAGAGGATCTTTCTGTTGCTGAGATCTTGGGTGAATCGAGTCAAAGGACACGTGTCGTCGACCCATGGCTTGGAGATCTCAGATTTGATGGGGAATGATCTGGTAGGATGCGCCTAGGATTGGGCGCATGAGAAGGCTTTGGCTCGTAACCTTTAGGAGTCACGAACCATTCGAGGCGCATGGCTTTTGAGGCGCATACGAAGCTTCAGTAGTGACTTTACTTCTGTCTTTAGGGATCAGAGAGAAGTCTGGGATGCATGGCTTTTGAGGCGCATGCAGAGCTTCAGTAGTGACTTTACTTCTGTCTTTCGGAATCAGAGAGAAAGTCTGAGACGCATGGCTTTTGAGGCGCATGCAGATTTAGACGCATGGCTGTGGAGGCGCATGCGAGATGATTCGGTGGCCACGTGGCAGTAGCCGTCGGAGGAAAGTAATGATGATGCTGACGTTGGCGACGCTTCGTCTTCTAAAAAAGTTCAGACTTCGGAAGGCGTGCTGCTAACTCTGTAAGTTCAGCATTTAATGTTCTTGACATTCGATGGACTGTTGAGTGGGCGCATCGATCGATGTTCCACTAGGCGTATGGGGTCGCATGGGGTCGCATGGGGGCGCATCCCCTATGAGACGCTTGGTGCTGAAGGGCGCGTCTGTGTGATGCGCGGTCTGGCCGACGCATCCGCTTCATGACACGTCTTTAATGGTGCGACTGTTACAATCTTCGAGTACTTTAAATAGCCGTTTTGACTTGGCTGAATTCGAAGCGTCCGGTTCATCCATTTAATGCAAATTTATTGCACGGAATTCGGAGAGCCACCCACTTGGCGCATGGGTTTGATTTGCCCGGCCTATAAATAGTGGCATAGAGAGAGTTTGCTTCTCGTTCTCTCACGTTCTTCTGAAATGAACTTGTTTACTCGGATGCATTCTGTTGATGAGATGCTCCCGAGGGTGAAGATGCGACGCAATGTCTTCTTTGATGCACTTGAAGGTGACTGTTACATCCAAAAGTTGGAGTCGAGGGCTTCCGAAGTAGGCGGAAGGTGCCTGTTGCATCCAAAGATCGGGATGCTCGAGCCTCGTCTCCGTTATTCCGGAAGAGCCGCAGATCGGAATGACGGTGCTACGGCTTTGGGGGCTCTTTCTTCCTTCAAAGTGGGTGTTGTCCACTCTAGTTGTGTTGAAAGCTGCTCCTTTAGCCGCAGTTTTGATTACGATCTTCCTTCGCCTTTGGAGGCTCTTTCGAAGCCTCCCCTGGCCACAGGTTGACTTGCGATGCTCCTCTCTTCCTCGGTTTGGAGAGCTTTTCCTCCAGCTAGAGGGTTGACTGCCATCCTCATTCTGCTCAATAAATGCTTCATTAGTCGAAGCATTCAGACGGCGGTGAGCCTGGCTGGAAGAGTGGCACATAACTGGGCTGCTGAAGGGATGCACATAACTGAGGATGCACATAACTGAGCTGCTGAAAGGATGTGCCCTACTGAGGGCGCATAGCGAGATGCACCTGGTTGAAGGCGCATGGTGATTGCTGTGCCTATTTGAGGGCGCATGGTGGCTGCTGGCTGTAGACTTAGGATCTTTTCTTTGTAGAAATTCTCCTTTATATAATATTTTCTAGACATGTAATAGACTTTTATATGTAAAATAAAAAGTCCTCTTTCAATATCTATATTTGTTATTTTGCTGTGAAGTAATTTATCCCAGCTCTGGCGCATGTAGTGTCTGGCGCATAGGTTTTCTGGTTCTGAAATTCCATGCTTCTACAAGACCCCCTTCAAAGTTTTCAAAACTTTTGGATAAGTTTTGGAATACTTTGAGTAAGAAACATGGTGGTAGAGGCACATGACTGTCGGGGTGCATGACTGTTCGGGTGCATTTGTGCATCAGTGATGGGGCGCATACTCCTCTCAGTTAATGCAAATGATAATGCCTCGGTAACCGAAAAGATTAATGATGATCTTTTTTGGTTTTATTTGCAGTTATCTCCTCACAGAACCCGAGGCGGCGGCTGAGGTCACACGTCATCGTCACGCGTGCGACTGGTCCTATAAATAGGCATGAGGTGGAGAGAGAGAGTTCTTCTTCTCTTTGCTTTTGCTTTTTAGAGTTCTTCTTCACGAAAACCCTAACTTTCTTCTCTTAAAGAATGGCTCCCAAGACTCCTCGCGGCGGTGGCAAGGGAAAGGAGCCGGCAGAGTTTGCCGAAGAGGATGCTCCTGTCACCATCATGACTCCGGCCGACGTTCGGCCTGCGGTGACCGGTGGGTGTCATCTTTTCTACTATTTTTTGTTCAGACGAGCTTTGGGTCATACAGCTGAGTTGGTGTGCCCTAACTCTCTGCTGCCGACGCACATGGACTTCTGTCCTGATGATGCGTCGAGATTTTATCCCGCCAACGTGTATGGGTTTAGGCCCTTATTATGTACCGAGGTTTAACTGCTGACGCGCATGGGTTTACATCCTGATGATGCGCCGAAGCTCCTGCTGACGCGTATGGGTTTACACCCTGATGATGCGCTGAAGCTTCTGCTGACGCGTATGGGTTTTCACCCTGATGATGCGCTGAAGCTTCCCTGCTGACGTGCATGGGTTTACGCCCTGTTGATGCGCCGAGGCCTATCTGCTGAAGCGCATGGGTTCACACCCTGATGATGCGCCAGGTTGCTTGACACACTTTGTCTTTTTGCCTGACTTTTGTTTTTGTTGTGTCAGTGTTGATGACAATCCCTCTACTGAATGAAATCCTTCTGGATGCTTCTCTTTGTAAAATGGAAGTTGATTTTGACGAGGAGGTTATCAACCCTGCAAAGGATGCTATCTTACATAATCAACCTCCTGAGAGAGTGCTGCAGATTCAGAATCAGTTGCCGATTTTCCTCCAGAGTATAATGGAGAATGGTAAACTGAAATATGCTGAACCCGAGGATGTGACTTTCTTAAAACCTGCCTTTTGTTCGGTGACCGACTGGTCTCTTCTGAGGCGAAGATACTGAAGATCAAAGAAGACTGGTTCTTTTCTGCAAAAGGCATGGTTCTGTACATGCGACAACTTGACCGCCAGTTGCCGCTGACGGCTTTCTACCACTTAGCTTCCAAGAGAAGGATGTCCTGGGAACTTATTCCTTCTCAAGGAGGGGCATTGGGAGGTACTCTTTCGATTGATGCTACTTCGAATCAAAGGGATACCTTGGCCGCTTCGCGAGCCGGTCCTTCGTTCAGTTGCCGAACTTTGCGCCCTGGGAGCCTCTATAGTGAGGTTCCTAATGACACTTTTGCCTTCAGTGCTTCGACCTTTGTAAATCGGATGCTGACATCGAGGGTCATGTATCCGAAAGGTGGCTTTAGGGTTGAAGGTTGGTGTCACCACATGCCGAAGTGGGACTAGTTGACCATTTGGGTGCTTTCGAAGTTCAAGGCTGAGCTTAGGGAGATTGGGCTGACGGCCGCTATCCGTGCCACACAGGCTGGCGTGGATCTCAATAAGCCTATGTTCCTTGCACTATTAGAATTGTTCAATGCCCAGACTGGCATCTTCTTTACTCTGGTAGGGGAGTTGGGGTTGGCTCTCCATGAGATGTACGAAGTGTCCAAGCTTCCTTGGGGCTCGGAACCGTACGAGGAATATTTCCCGTCAAATGAAGAGATCCAGGTTCTGAAAAATAAGGACCCGGAGATGATGGCTGTTTCAAAGAGGTGGCGGGCTATCATTATCTGATACATCGGAAGGACAAAGGCAGGACTCAGCCTCATGTGACTGCTTGGAGGGATTACGTCTTCAAGCAGGATTTGGCGGATTCTTCGAAGATCCGATTTATGACTCCGCAAGGGCTAAAACCCGCGGAAGTGACTTCTGAAATGAGCCGGCTGGACGAGAGGACCCTCCGTTCAAATAAAAGTGGCGAAAATGCGTATAGCTGCTTCTGGCACTATGCGCACCGGATGTCATCTAAGGCGGTGTTAACAGCATACTTGATGATATGGCTTCGGGATTGTGTGTTTGCGGGTGGATCTGGTGCCGTAGAAAGGGTACACCGGAACCTCATTTTGCCCGCCGTGAAATTGGTCTTTGGTCGTCCTTTAGCTCTCCTCCCCGCGATGGTGTGTAACCTGTTGCGGGGTTTGAGGACCTTTGCTGATGATGTGATCCATGGGAGAGGTAGAAACGACAACTTTCCTCGAACCGAACTACCATTCCATTATCTTATGGGATGGTTGATTCTGCATCATCCGAACATGATGAGTCCAGGTCCGGAGGAGGATCATGTTGAAGGTGATGCCTTTATCCGCCGCTTCTACAAGAGGAAGTGGTTACACACTGGCGTCCCCGTTTGCAGGAGAGTTTTGTCCTACCTTCAGGGGTGGAAGATTGTCAAGGTCGGCCCCATCTTTAAAGATTTCGAGGCTGACCAAGATTTAGACGACTCTGGTGAAGATGCGATTACTCTGCCGAAATAGGGTTTTCGTTGGTTGCAAAGTATTCGACCTTCTCACTTGGTCTACCGTAACCAAAATAGGTGTTATCTGGAGCCATATCTGCCCAGCCGGTTCGCTCGTCAGTTTGGCTATACCCAGCTAATTTTACGGAATCCCAGTAACAGTCTGGGGTTTATCGGGAGTTTGCTGGATGGAGCCCGGGGCTGACAATATTACAATGCCGGGTGCACTGGGGTTCATTTTACTACGCCAGTTCGCAACCCTCGGCCACAGATCCTGTATTCGGCCGTTAAGATGTATTGCACCATGAATACTGTGTCTCCTGGTTATGATAGGGAGACTAGTTTCATCATTGGAACTCAGCTGGAGGCCACAGCAAATATGTTGATAGCGGCTCGGTCATATCGTCCACTAGAATTGGCGGGATATCGGGCTGCTACTGCAGCACCAGTGGGAGATCCCTCTGTTGGGAAGAGACAGGCCGACGCAGAACCCGGTTCCTCTGTACCAAAAAGGCCGAGAAAAATGATGACTCCAAAGGCTACGGGAGTGCCAACTGTAACGCCAATGGAATCAGTTCCTACTGAGGTAAAGAGTCCTCCGTAATTTAGGCTCATTTTGTCTTTTTGGTGACTTGTACTTTTCTTCTTGTAGGGATCGTCGAAGAAGAAAACTCGGGTTTCGAAACCGGGTGTCAGTAAGCCGAAGGAAGTGGCAAGCTCTTCTGACGAGCGCATTCCTCCGATGGTAATGTCTCCAATGGAGGAGAATCCTGAAGATGTTCCTGCGGAGATTTTAGTATCTCCAAACTTTGTCGGAAGAGACGCGGAGGTTGCAGCAACTTCCGGGATGGTGCAAGCTGTCGTGGGGGCCTTAGACGTTGAGGGTCCAGCGGACACGGGACTTCGCGATGATGAAGTGGAGTGGAGTTCGTCGTCTTCGGATGACGTCGCTCCAGAGTTGCAAGAGTCTATTACGGGGGCAACAGATGTCATTGGAACAGAGGAGAGGGTTGGTTCCCCTCCTTGTTATGATGAGGGAAGGTCAGCTGTAACGTTGCCGAGCCCTACCCCAGACTCAGCAGCGGAAGCTGAGGTGGCTGCCGATCAGGAGATAGCGACAGATCCTATCCCTGTAGAGGGATTTGCTGAGGAGGATGAGACTTGTCTGGTGGTCCTGGCTCCAGGGGCGGGCCAGGAGACAAGTGTTGATCTTCCTGTTCTGCCGGAGAGGGAATGTCCTGTACTGCCTGCTGATAGTACGTCGGAGGCTGATGAGGTAGCCACTGACGTCGGTGGTTCTTCTGAGCCTGAGAAGGGTAAGGGTTTGGTGGAACCCTTTGTTGCTCCTTCTACTTGGGGTACTATATCGACGCCTATGTCGGCTCCCTCCGTTCTTTCGACTCCTCGGGCTTGTAGTCAGGCCCATGTTGATGAAAAGCCTGTTGATACTGAGGTTCCGGCCTCGCAGGTTGAGGTCGGCGGGCCTTCTTTCGACCCGCTAACTAGAGCAGCTCCTCCAACTCTTGCTATGACGCCGCAGGTGCTGGCGGATGCAGATGAATATGTGAAATTCATTATCGAAGCGGTATACTAAATGCTGCAGAGGGGGGTATCGACAGTGATGGATGCCAATGGGAGCTTTGCGACGGCAAAAACTCTGGCACTGCCTCATATCAACTTGATCCGTCTTCACCAGGGCCATGATCATATGGCCGAGATCCTGGAGGCTTCGGTGGCTGAGCTGGACCAGCGGCTCTCCGAATTCTAGTACATCCAGCGAAATGACCTCTCCGTCCAGATAGATGCGGAGAAGGAGAAGCTGATCGCCGAAACTGAGTCTTCTTACCAGGCCACCGTGAGTGTCTGGGAACGCGAAGTGGCTGAGACTGAAGCTGCAGCGGAGCGGTTGTCTCAGTCTACGCGGAAGACGGTGGAGGCGTAAGCTGCGTTGGACGCTAGTATCGCGGAGATTGACGCCCAGATCCATCGCCTTGAGGACCAGCGGGCCCGACTCCTATTAGACGCCGAACGTGTCTAGGCTAAACACGTAGCATTCAAGAAGGAGGAGGCAGCTTTTACCCGCCGGGCTCTTACTCTGGCTCAGCAGCGACAGCAGCTGGATGAGAAGCATGAGAATGACACCTCTCCTGAGGCCATTGAAGCGATGCGTCAAGAGGCTGAACGTCGAGTCTTGGCGACTGTGGAGACTCGGGCGGCAGACTTGAGGCGTCGAATTGAAGAGCTTTCAGCCAACCCTGGGGATGTTTAGGGCTTGTAGTCTCTTCTTTTTGTGTATTTGCAACTCTTGCTGGGGATAGTGTAATCTTTACTCTCCTTTTTTTTAGAAATAAAGAAGTACACAATTTTCTGTGATGTGTTCATTTTTGCTTGTCATGAACTTTGATGATTTGTGTGGACCTATTATCTTTTGTGCACCTTAGTTTTTAGGTACAGATAATAAGTTTGAAAGAACCAACATGTTTGCTCAGAGGTAATGTGGACGTGGCAAATATGGGATTCAAAATGATAGAATCTTCCTACTCAGAGGTGTTATGGACATGGTAGGAATGACTCAGGAGGATACGCGGAACTACTCAGAGGTAATGTGGACGTGGAAGTTCTGCGATTAATGTACGGCAACGCAGGGGTTGTCTATACGGGATGTTTACTCAGAGGTAATGTGGACGTGGTAAACATGATGGATAGCGTAATCTTATGGAATGTAAGATTGCGCTTTGTAGAGTATAGGGGAACAACTCAGAGGTGATATGGACGTAGTTGTCCTTCTACTGGAGGATGCTATGGAACAGCTGGGTTCCGGAAGCGTATGATTTTGTGGAAGGGAATTGTCTGTGAGCCCTGATGATTGGGTCCACAGATCCTCTGGTGGAAGCACATGTCTGAAAGATGTCAAGAATAGTACTTCTTTAGGAACTTGTCGTTGATGGGCATCATGAACAAGTCTCCATTGGGTTTGGCAAGGCGGTAAGCACCGTTTGAGTATACCGTCTCTATGATAAAAGGTCCTTCCCACTTGGGCTCGAACTTTCCTGGTGTCTTGTGAGTCAACACCATCGGCCTCCTGACTGCCAGAACCAGGTCGCCTACTTGGAAAGTCCTCTGCTTGACCTTCTTGTTGAAAGCCTGTGATATACGGGCTTAGTAGAGTTCGATGCGTTGTTGAGCTAGGAGACGCTTTTCGTCAAGTGCCTCCAGTTCTCGCAGACGACGACGTTGATTGTCCTCTTCTGTGAGTTGGTTTCTGATCGCTATACGGAGAGAGGGTATCTGGATCTCGAGAGGCAGTACCGCTTCGCTCCCGTAGACCAGGAAGAATGGTGTGTTGCCTGTCGGTGTCCGTACCGTTGTACGGTAGGCCCAAAGGCATTTGCCGAACTTTTCGTCCCACTCGCGTTTGTTGGATGACACGACCTTTTTGAGTAGCCTGACGATAGTCTTGTTGAACGCCTCGGCCAATCCGTTTGTTGCCGGATTGTAGGCGGTTGATGACACATTTTGAATGCGATTCTTGTCACAGAAACTGCTGAAAACATGGCTGATGAACTGAGGACCATTATCGTGGATGATCCTCCGGGGTACTCCGAAACGGTAGATGACGTGGTGTTTGATGAAGCTGATCACCCTGGAGCTTTTCACTTCTGCCAGTGGAACTGCTTCTGCCCATTTGGAGAAGTAGTCAGTGATGGCTAGGATGAAGCGGTGTCATCTTGATGAAGGAGGGGTGATCGATCCCATAATGTCCATGCCCCAAACTTCGAAGGGCCAGGAGGCGACTGTAGGATGTAGTGGTTCTGACGGTGTATGAGTGAAGTCTGCGTGAAGCTGGCACGTATGGCACTTCTTAGCATATTCAACAGCGTCAGCGGCCATGGTTAGCCAGTAGTAGCCCATGCGTCGCAGTCGATCCTGCAACTTAGGGCCAGGTTGATGGGCCCCGCAGGTTCCATGGTGAGCTTCTCGAAGGGCTTCGGCTGCTTCTTCGTTAGACAAACATCGAAGGAGAAGTCCGTCGTAGGAGCGTCGGTACAGCATTTTTGTAGCTGTATCGTAGTAGAATTGAAGAGAGCGTCTCCTGACTGAGACGGCTTCTTTCGGGTCCTCTGGAAGGATTTCGTAGACGGCAAAGTCGATGAACGGGAATCTCCAGTCTCGGACATTAACACCGGCACTGGTTGACATGGTATGGGCCACTCGTGAGCACAGGTTGTTTTTAGGACAGACCAAGTCTCAATCCACCACTGTGACGTAGTGTTGATTCCCGAGGGGTGCTGCCAACGAGGCTGCGAGGCCAGCAAGAGCATCAGCCTCCAGATTTTGCAGACGAGGTACGTGTTCGATGAAGAACTCGGTGAAGGTTGAAATAATGTTTAATGCAACTTTATGGTAAGGGATCAGATCTTCATGGCAAATCTCGTATTGCCTTCTAATCTGGTTTACGACAAGTTTTAAGTCGCCGTAGGCTTCCAGATGATTCACCCCCAGCTGTTGTGCCAGCTGGAGTCCCATAATGAGCGTATTGTACTCGGTAACATTGTTGGAGCACGGCTTCGAAATGGAGTAGGCACGTTGTATGACCAGCTTATCGGGGGAGACTAATACCACCCCCACTCCTGCGATGATTTGGCCTTTGGGGCCTGTTCTTGAAGTGCCATCGAAAAACATCCACCAGACGGAGCCTTCTTCGGTGACGTTTGATTCTTGGACCTCATCCGGGATGTCTTCATAGAGTCTGAAGGACTCTGGGATGGGGTGTACGGCTAAAAAGTCGGCCAGAGCTTAACCCTTAACAGCTTTTTGTGGAATGAACACCATGTTGTATGGCGTTAGCAAGATCGCCCACGTGGCAAGCCGGGAGTTTAATGATCCTGGCTTCGTCATGAGGACTCTGAGCGAATTGACTTGGGAAATGATATGAATTGTCTGGCCCGAGACATAATGACGAGTCTTTTGGATGGCAAATACCAAAGCCAAGTACTCCTTTTCAACGGAGTTATACCGGTGTTCGGCCCCGATCAGAGTTCGACTGAGGTAGTAGATTGTTTGCTCATAGCCTGTATTGCTGTTCTGTGCTAGCAGAGCACCGAGGGAATGATCCATGGCACGAACATAGAGGATAAATGGTTTGCCGGCGACGGGTGCCACCAGGACTGGTGGGCTTGTCAGATAAGCCTTGATGTCGTCGAAAGCCTTTTGGCACTCCTCTGTCCAGACGTAAGAGACTCCCTTCTTCATGAGCTGAGTGAAGGGTTGACATTTGCCGGAAAGGTTTGCTATGAACCTCCGGATGTATGCCAGACGCCCCTGTAGGACTCGAAGTTCTCGAAGGTTCTTCGGAGGGTCCATATCGAGGATGGCTTTGGTCTTCTCGGGATCGACATGAATGCCTTTCGTCGTGATGATGAAGCCCAAGAACTTTCCGCTAGAAACCCCTAGGAAGGATTTAGCGGGGTTCATCTTGAGTTGGTGCGCCCGCATGAGATCGAAGACTGTCTTAAGGTCTTACAGGTGATCTCCTTTGAGACGGCTCTTGACTGCGATATCGTCAACATAGCATTCGACGGTCTTACGAAGATGCTGGCAAAAAATGGTGCTCATAGCTCGTTGGTATGTCGCACCAGCGTTCTTCAAGCCGAAGGGCATCACTGTGTAGCAGAAAACGCCCTTTGGAGTCCTGAATGACGTGTGTTTTGCATCATCGGGGAACATCTTGATCTGGTTGTAGCCCGAATACCCGTCCATGAAAGACATACGCTCGAAGCCACATGTGTTGTCGATCATCACGTCGGTGATTGGAAGCGGGAATTTGTCCTTCGGGTAAGCAGAGTTGAGGTCCCTGAAGTTGATACAAACTCGTATCTTCCCATTCTTCTTGGTGACAGGGACGACATTGGCTACCCAATCTGGGTGTTGTTCTTCATGAATGAAGCCGCTGGTCAAGAGTTTGTCCACCTCCTGATCAATGGCGTTCATGATGTCCGAACGGAAGCATCGATGTTGTTGTTTGATAGGCTTGGCATCAGGTAAGATGTTCAACCTATGCATCGCGATCTGGGGATCAAGTCCCGGCATATCTTCGTAGCTCCAGGCGAAGACGTCGATATACTCTTTAGCCAGCTGGATTAAAGATTCTCGGTCTTCTCCTTTTAGGCTTTTGCTGATGAAGATGGGTTTGGAAGAAGATCCGTCCCCAAGGTCGATCTCCTCGACTTCGTCTTCGGTGGGAGGTTCACGTAATTCAAAACGAGACTCCCATTGTTCTCCTAGGCGTTGAGCCCAGGGTTCTTCTTCGAAGAATTTTGACGCTTGGTCTTCGCCTTTATCTTCTTGAGGTTGTGCTGATGTCATGTTGGCTGACAGCACTTTCTTGAAGACTGATCCGATGCTGGTATCAGAATCCCAAGTCGATGCTTCGGACGAGTGAGAATGTTCTACTTCTTCTGCGTCTGAACTCTCTGGAGTTGATGGTGGCGTGATATAGCCTACCTCCCGTCGAGTTCTATTGTAGTAGTCCTGCGGCTTTTCTTTAGGTATTGGAAGCCGGAGAGGGAAACGTCGACCCTTGCCGTAGTTCAGGCCTTTGTTGCTTTTTAAGTCGTAACCCATCTCTTGTATTCTGTCGGTATCTGGTTCTGGCTCGAGTGGCGGAAGATCTTGATGACGCTCAACCTTGCCGAAGATGATGGATTCTTCCTCTCGACTCTGTGGCGGGACTATGTAACAGACCCCTTGGGACGGGACTACTTGATTTACATGATGGACGGTCGTTATTTGTGTTTGCAACGACCGCAGAGCGTTATCTAATGTATACATGGCTTTCCAATGTGGAAGACTAGAATAATTAAAAGACACTCTATTATAGATAAAATACGGAATTTTATCCCGCAGGATTACATTGTCCAGAGAGGGTGCATCTACATCAGCAGAGATATATTCCCCTAGCTCTTCATCTGTGAGTATTGGAATAGGATCGGGAGAGTCCACCACAGCGTTGGTGGTGGTCTTGGAGTCCGAGAGGACTACGTGGGCCTTCTCTGGCAGCTGGGATTGTGGCGGCTTGCCTTTAAGACGCACCTTCAGAGGTGCCTCCGCTGTGCCTCCGGTGATTGGTGCCTTCCCTTGTAGTTTTGCCACAAGGGGAGCCGATGTTTGAGGCGGCTTTCCCTTGAGCCGTATCTTCAGGGGAGCTTCAGGAGCAGCTGGTGCTTTCCCGGGTAGCTTAATTCTCATGGGAGGCAACTTCTGAGGCGGTTTGCCTTTGAGTCGGATCTTCAAAGGAGCGTCGGGAGTGACCTCAGGCTCCATGTCCGGCTCTTCTGCCGTTTCTGCTTCGTCGTCAGCATCATTGGCTTCCTCCTCGTCAGATGACTTGTACAAGTCAGAATCCGTAAAGTTGGCTTCAATCCCTTTGAAAGGGTCGATGTCTGCAAACTCCGTCCGGATGACATTGTTGGTGGACACGTACTTCATACATTGGTAGAGCGTGGATGGCACCACCATGTACTCATGCAGCCATGGGCGACCCAACAGAAGGTTGTAGTTGACTTCGGTGTCCACGACATAGCAAGTGACCTCGGTTCTAAGGTTACCGATGTGGCACTTTAGTCGTATTTTGCCTAGTGGCTAACTTTTGCTAGCATTGAAGCCACTGATTATTATGTTGGAGGGCGTCAGTCGGTACATTGGGATCCCCAGTGTTGAGAGCAGCATCTTCGGGATGATGCTGAGGGAAGACCCTGGATCGATCTGAATCCGCTTCACCTTGACTGAACCGATATACCCTGTATAATACAGCGGCCTGTTGTGTCGGTTGTGCTTGAGCAGCATGTCCTGTTGGGTGAAGGTTATATTGGGGATAACCTCATCCGCATAGTGGCAGTGCGTGCATGCAGTCGAGAGATCTTCAGGCTGCTTGACCTGACTGAGAAAGGATTCGGCATCTTTCAGAGCTTCACAGAGAGCTTCTCGGGTGTCTTTGGAAAGACGAAGGAGCTCAAATAGAGATAGACGGACAGGAGTAATGGCTAGTTGTGCCAGTATGTCGAAGTTGTGGGGCTTGGCTAGCCCCAAAGCATTCTCCTTTCGTAGAGGTCTATCAAAGCGGGCCTCTATCTGCTTCTGCTTATTGGCTGCTGGGGGCTTAGACGGACCCTCCTCTTGGACAGTAGGGACAGTGCAAGGAGGCACCACCTCGACGGCAGCTTCGTCGGGTTGGGCGTTCTGTTGTGAACGCGTATGTACAGGAAGTGCCTCTTCTGCTGAAGAAGAGACCATGCGGCAAGACTTGATCTTTCTGCCTTTGGATTTAGAGGTAGGGCGTACCTCCGGTTGAGTCACCTTGGAGACAAGATCAGGGTGAACCCATAGGATCTCTCCCCGAGATGTGGTGAGTGGGATGAGTCCACTCGCGTTGTCACGAGCAGGTGGTAAGTTAACCACCTTCATTGTCGCCTTAGGGATGGGGACGACGCCATCTTGTGTCATAGTTGGCGGCAGAGTGCCGAACTGGAGCGACACCACGTTGGCTGACACCGTCTTCTCCTCGTAGTCGACGGAGATCACATCCGCATTGATCATGTGCTGGATGTAATTCTTGAGGACATAGCAGTCCTTGGTTGGGTGTCTGACAAACCGATGGTAGTGATAGTACCTCGGGTTGTCCACTTTCCCAACCTCGTCGGGACTCTTCGGGTCCGGCACCTTGATCTTGTCATCCTGCTTCAGTATCTCAAAGAGTTGCAGGGTGTCTTCGTCGTTGAACGAATAAACCTCCTTTGGCCTTGGTGCAAGTGGAGGCTTCTGAGTAGGCGCTGATGCGCCTTTTGAGGCATTGACAGTCAACGCCTGTTTCCCCTTCGTCTCTCGCCCGGGGTTGTTGGCTGCAGGTCATTTCCCCTTGTCCTCAAATGCAGGGAAACTGACTCCCAGAAGACGAGCATTGGCCGCCTTCTTTTCTGCGGCTTCCGCTTCGATGATCAAGGAGCTCCAGTCAGGAGGAGGAGTAGAGTTGATCTAGAGTTTGACTGCAGGCAGCATGTTCATGCTGCAGGAGGAGAGGAGCGCATGTTCTGGCATGCCCGGGGGAAGTCTGAAGCAGGCATGTCGGAAGCGTTCAATGAACACTCGAACTGTTTCCTTCTCCTTCTGGCGTATTTCTATACGGGACGCCATTGTCATGTCCTTCCCACCGTAGTAGAAACGGTCGAGAAAAAGGCGCGTCAGGTCGTCGAAGGAAGATATGGAATTGTCGGGGAGGCTGCAGTACCAGTCGTACGCTACTCCCTTCAGTGTCCCAAAAAATATGCTGGTAAGTAGCGCGTCCTCCTTCGGATGATGTCCCGTCTGGGACTGGAAGTACGTCAGATAGCGACGCGGAGAGTCCTCCCCGTCGTATGGTGTCAAGGTTTGTGGTTTATATTTGGGAGAATAAACCACCTTATTCCATTCGAGGGGATAAGGTTGGGGAATGCCCATCTTCTGGCGCTCCTCTTGTCTCGTCTTGGACTCAAAGCGCTCGTGCAAGTCCCTGATCATCTCGACCACGTCTTTCGTAGAACTGGGAGTCGGAGAAGATGGTACCACCTGAAGTTGAGCATTTGAGAGCTCCGATGTCCGAGGTGCTTCTCGGCGATCCGTATCCAAGGATACCCGTTGAAGGGGTACGCTTGATTCTCCATTGGCCCCTGGGTCAGGACCGGTAGAAGGTGTCTTGGCCAAAGCTGACCGTATCTCAAACACTGCTTGAGTCAGTGTTTGTATAGAGGCAGAGAGGGTTTTGAGTCCTCTCTCTAATGTGTCCATGCGCTGGACGAGGTCTGGTGGCGGCGCATCAGACTCGGAATCACCCCCAGCCATGTATACCGTCATGACACGGTTGGAAGTAGATGGATTGGTTGAGGCTTCACTCTCGGCCTCACTCTCATGTAAGGGAGTTGCCTCTCCTGGAGCTTCGTCTTGGCCACTCCCAGCTATGTGATCATTCTCGACGGGAGCATCTGCAAGGGCCTGATTACCCTCAGTTCCGTCTTGAAGGACTTCTTCGTCTTTGAGACTCAGATCCGCAGGGACTAGACTACCCCCAGCTATGTTTTGGAGGACATCTTCGTCCTTGGGAGATTCTTCGTCTTCGGGATGCAGATCCACAGGGGCTAGGCGACCTCCAGTTACATCCGGGAGGTTGACTTTGCCTCGAGGATGAAGATCCACCCCAGCTGTGCTTTGGAAGACACCCTCGTCTTCGGAGGGAGGCTCGACAAGGGTCTGACTACCCCCAGCTTCCTCCAAAATCTTTTTCCTCCCCCGAGTGCCTTCGAATACTCCGGAGGACGAGACAGCTGTCTTGGTCTTCCTCGGCTGGCTCTTAGACGAGGAATTGCCAGTCGCCTTTCGGACTGACGAGGAGTTGGAGATCACGTTGCATGAAGCAACCCTTGGCTCTTCTTTCGTTGACACCTTCTTCCCGAGGCGACGTTGGAGGGGTGTCGATGATTGCAGCCGCTGGAACACCGACTGCCTTGGTGGGACTGCCGCCTTACA
The DNA here is from genome assembly GCA_029216955.1 of Iris pallida. Classification (NCBI taxonomy): domain Eukaryota; kingdom Viridiplantae; phylum Streptophyta; class Magnoliopsida; order Asparagales; family Iridaceae; genus Iris; species Iris pallida. The sequence goes on from JANAVB010010799.1 coordinate 3,142,336, forward strand.
ATAGCAGTTGATGGTGACCACAGCACAAGTGTGCCCTATGAGGGGCGCATCGTGCTTGTCAGTCGACTCTCCTGATCGGCGCTTGTGAGTGATCACGTTGCGCAAATCGTTGGAGGAGAGTGCCACCTTCACACCCCCTTCAGGTGCATGGCAAGGCCAAGCGCTGGGGTGGTCAGGTGAATGCTGCGCCCCCTGATCTAACACCAAACAGGCATCCCGATCAGTAGTGGGGGAACAACATTTGAAGTAACTTGAACGGACCTCAGACGCACAACCAGAGGAGGCGCGGGAGTTCAAGACCACTGGATTTACCTCACTCGACTTGGTTGTGCACGCAATAGATGCGCCCAAGTGAGACAAGGACTTTGAAGGTCGGCTCGTTTATGGCGCAGAAGCACCTGAGTCGACCTTATACAGCTTACCATCAGCAGCGCACATGATTGTGAGCGCTTGCTTCTGGCTTGCTGCTGGCATAGCACGTTTGGGGCGCATGGCCCGTGCTGCCTTGGATTTCTTCGTACCAGTCCACTGGGACGCATAGTACTCAGAATCCAAATTCTCCTCGCCATTACAGCGAGTGAGTCTGTCAAAGACAGAGACCTTCTGTGGCGCATCAGAGGTGATGCGCGGGGCATTGGCTGTGCCCCTGCTCCGTCGACGCATCTTCCTCGCCTGAGAGGGAGATGGCTGGGAAATGTGGTCAGCCGTACATTTCCCCGAGAGATGCGCTACCCCAGTGGGCGCATCTTGGTTGCTGAGGACGTCAGCAGGAAGGGAAGGATGGATCGGCGCATCCCTTTCGGTGGTGGTGCCAGAGGCGTCGACCTTGCGCACCCAGACTCGGCAGGACTTCTTCGGCTTCGGCAGCCGCTTCGAAGGACTCGCACTGCCTTCAGAGATGAACTCCTCATACGCCTGTTGATTGAGGCGTACGACCAGCGTCTTGTGGGAGGAGCCCACCTTCACGTCGTCGGATTGCGACACAGCTTTCTCAGTGGAGGAGAAAGAGGTCCCCAGCAGAGTCGCCAGCTTGTTTGCCATTAAAATCTTTTGATTGTAAATTTTAATACAAACAGAACAGTGTTACAATATAGGACTTAGATGTAGTCCTAGGAGTACACTTTTGTTTATCTGGGTTCCTTGTGCCGATGGAGCAAGTGGTAATACGTTGACTCCGTTGACGATCTGACGACGGTTATCGGTTCTCTGAAGGTTTGGATTGCTCTGGGTGCTGGAGCTTGCTGAGAGGAGGAAGACGTTGAGTGTCTGTATCTGCCTCTCTGGTGGTGCGAAGTCTTTGTCTCTCGATGTATGTTTACCTCTGTGTGTGTTCGTTCATGGGTGAGAAGGAAATGATCCCTCTATTTATAGCTTTGCAGGCTGGCTGCTCATGCGCACATATAGGATGTGCATGTACGTGGGGACGCCACGTGGTGATTGCTGGTGGAGGCGCATGGACGATGCGCCCTGATTGGGGGATTGAATTCTTCATGCTGCTGTTGTGAGCCGGCACGTAGCAGAGAAGAGGATCTTTCTGTTGCTGAGATCTTGGGTGAATCGAGTCAAAGGACACGTGTCGTCGACCCATGGCTTGGAGATCTCGGATTTGATGGGGAATGATCTGGTAGGATGCGCCTAGGATTGGGCGCATGAGGAGGCTTTGGCTCATAACCTTTAGGAGTCACGAACTATTCGAGGCGCATGGCTTTTGAGGCGCATACGAAGCTTCAGTAGTGACTTTACTTCTGTCTTTAGGGATCAGAGAAAAGTCTGGGATGCATGGCTTTTGAGGCGCATGCAGAGCTTCAGAAGTGACTTTACTTCTGTCTTTCGGGATCAGAGAGAAAGTTTGAGACGCATGGCTTTTGAGGCGCATGCAGATTTAGGCGTATGGCTGCGGAGGCGCATGCGAGATGATTCGGTGGCCACGTGGCAGTAGCCGTCGGAGAAAAGTAATGATGATGCTGACGTTGGCGACGCTTTGTCTTCTGAAAAAGTTCAGACTTCGGAAGGTGTGCTGCTAACTCTGTCAGTTCAGCATTTAATGTTCTTGACATTCGATGGACAGTTGAATGGGCGCATCGATCGGCGTTCCACTAGACGTATGGGGTCGCATGGGGGTGCATCTCCTATGAGGCGCTTGGTGCTGAAGGGCACGTCTGTGTGATGCGCTTGATGTTGAAGGGCGCGTCTGTGTGATGCACGGTCTGACCGGCGCATCCGCTTCATGACACGTCTTTAATGGTGCGACTGTTACAATCTTCGAGTGCTTTAAATAGCCGTTTTGACTTGGCTGAATTCGAAGCGTCCGGTTCATCCATTTAATGCAAATTCATTGTACGGAATTCGGAGAGCCACCCACTTGGCGCATGGGTTTGATTTGCCCGGCCTATAAATAGTGGCATGGAGAGAGTTTGCTTCTCGTTCTTTCACGTTCTTTCGAAATGAACTTGTTTACTCGGATGCATTCTGTTGATGAGATGCTCCCGAGGGTGAATATGCGACGCAATGTCTTCTTTGATGCACTTGAAGATGACTGTTACATCCAAAAGTCGGAGTCGAGGGCTTCTGAGGCAGGCGGAAGGTGCCTGTTGCATCCGAAGATCGGGATGCTCGAGCCTCGTCTCCGTTATTTCGGAAGAGCCGCAGATCGGAATGGCGGTGCTGCGGCTTTGGGGGCTCTTTCTTTCTTCAAAGTGGGTGTTGCCCACTCTGGTTGTGTTGAAAGCTGCTCCTTTGGCCGCGGTTTCGATTACGGTCTTCCTTCGCCTTTGGAGGCTCTTTCGAAGCCTCCCCTGGCCACAGGTTGACTTGCGGTGCTCCTCTCTTCCTCGGTTTGGGGAGCTTTTCCTCCAGCTAGAGGGTTGATTGCCACCCTCGTTCTGCTCAATAAATGCTTCATTAGTTGAAGCATTCAGACGGCGGTGAGCCTGGCTGGAAGAGTGGCACATAACTGGGCTGCTGAAGGGATGCACATAACTGAGGATGCACATAACTGAGCTGCTGAAAGGATGCGCCCTGCTGAGGGCGCATGGCGAGATGCACCTGGTTGAAGGCACATGGTGATTGCTGCACCTATTTGAGGGCGCATGGTGGCTGCTGGCTGTAGACTTAGGATATTTTCTTTGTTGAAATTCTCCTTTGTATAATCTTTTCTAGACATGTAATAGACTTTTATATGTAAAATAAAAGGTCCTCTTTCAATGTCTATATTTGTTGTTTTGCTGTGAAGTACTTTGTCCGAGCTCTGGCGCATGTAGTATCTGGCGCATAGGTTTTCTGGTTCTGAAATTCCATGCTTCTACAACTTGTATGCTATGGCGCGTATTGCATGGTCAATGGACTCGGATGGCCCGTGCACGGGTGCGGCTTCCCTCGGACGGTTACGCCGGGACACCGGGACCGTTCGACCTAGAGGGGAATTATGTGTGGTATTTATGGTGCACATCATTCGGACGGATTGCGACCGTCCAGTGCTGTGATAAGCTATGATATCCGTAAGTTTGGGATCCTTCGGATACTGGGCTAGCAACCCGTATCGAAGTGATTGTAGGCTTACACATAAGAGATGCCAAGTCCATTACGGAGCGAAACACCTTGACCTTCATATAGATAGGGCAGGTGGGCTGAGATGAGAGCTGGGTGCAGGCGTAGGGCCTGCCACCCATTATGCATATGTTTACGTTTATGATTGGTCGGTTGCACGAATCGTGTGATTGCTTATGTAAGTTCTAACCATGGCAGGCTAGGCAAAGAGGAACGGGATGAGCACAAAATACTATGTTATATTCATATTATGGCTAACTGTATCTGCTGCAGGAACACGGTATGGGACACATTTATGATAAGTTGCTATATATGAAGATTGCCATGAAACTGACCCTAAGGCTAAATAGAAAGATCACAAATTAAGATGCATATTTCACTAAAGATATTTAGTGTTTGGTTTGGGTGTGAGTTGGTCTTGATCAGTGCGAAGCGAAGACGAAAGCACTAATCCCCCACTAGTTTATGTGCAGGTCAGGTTATGATCGGCTCGGGGCGGGGCTTGGCTTGGACGTGCCGAGGCATGGAGTCCTTGGCGTTCAAGAAGAGCTACCGCATAGGCGTTCGGACTTGCGACATGGAGATGTTCGGCCGAAGACTACTTGGTGGCTATAAAGAGGCATAATGTATGGAACAATATTATCCTTTGTGAGCTGGAGAGATCATGAGCGTTGTAGCCAATTGGCATTTATGTTGGGCTATTCAGAGCCTTTGTAATCTTCAGTTCATAATCAATAAAAGAGATTCTTATGTTATACTTTGTTTCCCTTCCGCTGCTTATGTTACGACTTTGAGATAATCACTATGTGAACCGTTATCTTGCCTTGCACGAGCGCAACTCCAGGCTCGTGCGGCATCACGCCCCAGCGAGGACGATGATTCGGGTAAAATCTAGCGAGGACGAGCAATTTCTCGGATCGGGGCGTGACATATCGGGGCAAAGCTAACATGCTCAACTTAAATCCTCAAACACCAATCATTCCGTATTCGGCTTAGTCAGATCTTAGCGCATATTCTTAGAATCTTGCGTGCAAACATCCTCGCATATAACTTGATTCGAAACCATAACTTCGATCTCATAAGTCTCTCGACGGCCATCTAACGCATGCATTGCGTTAAGTTATTGCGCATCCGATCGCAACAAGCTCCCACAACGCATATTCGCCCAACCGTTTTCTAACTCTCACATAACTTAAGTCTTTCATCAAGTCATTCATAAAATTGGCCTTAACGACATGGACTAAGTCCACATGTCACAAATTCCTTGCCTACAATCCGTACTATACATAGCGCACAACTATTTCAACACGATCCATATTTTCGAACCACCTATGCATCGCGTCTGGGGCTACCCCCGCTAGGTAACTTATCCAGACATCATGCTCGCGCTCTTTCGACACGAGAGGTCAACTTGAGTCTACGATGCTCAAAGGCAACAATCTTTCCGACCCAAGGTCTCTTACGATACGTCCATCTCCTATTCTCGACCGAGTACAATCCTTTACTCAATCTTCGATTCAATCCCGACTAGTTCGTTTCATAACATAGATCGTGCACTCAACACACATAGCCTAACCGTTACTCAAACCGATCCACGACACAACTCTTAGGGTCATTCTACTATCCGTCGCTCTCGCGCATTGCAGAATTCTTGCAATCGCCTTACTGCATCGCTATACTACGCACGTTCCTCGACATCTATTCGATCATTGACCAACCGAGTCTACTTACGTACTTATTCGATCGATCATAAATTTCCTTTCTTGACCGTATCCATCTAGTCGAAGGCTACTCGCTAACTTTCGAAACACGATACCCACTCGCTTAGACTTATCCTCAACATGCACTATATCATCTTTCATCCTCGACGAAATTTCTTGTTCGACTTCTTTAGGGTCGTCCTACGGTTTCCAACATTCACTCGATTTGGCGGTCAAGTCTTCTAGGGTCATCTGCCCCGAAACTACGCTCGATAATTGAAGATCATCAACGAGGGACAGTTACAACGAACCATGCTATATCCTATTGCAGAGCCAAATCAATTCCCGATAATTCCTATGGGACTTTACCCAATCCGACATACCAATCCATAATTTATCCACCCCCGCGCAACTGATGTGCCGTTACTACTGGAATCGCTTACGCACTACCGTTAACAATATCGCAACCGAGCACTATTTGTTCGCCTCCGTACGAGTCCATTTACTTACGTCAATATCTGGCATACTCTAGGCTTATCACACAATCCTCAATTCTACCTTCGCATCAAACCATAAATCCATATCCAATTTGCCACGCCTTGCAAGTTCGATCATCCCCACTGGATGAATCACCATACCAGTGCTCACGCGTAATAATCGTCCTAATTTGACGTGACGCATGTGTGAGGCTGGTGTTGCGCTCGCTCAAGACAAGAATGCCACATAGTGGTGATCCACGAAGAAATCCAGACACTTTTATTTTCATTCAAGTAATATCCATTCGCTCTCAAATTCTCAGAGCGTTCCTACCGACTCATACTAACTGCCATCAACTTAACTTGCATCTTATTCATCCAACAACAATGCTCAACACAATTTTCGTTCATTCGTTCAGAGTATCCCCGAGTTATTGCATATCGTCTTTGATACGCCTCAATACCATCGTCGATATGCATAACTTGAACATCTTCCTTTCTCATAAGCTCTAATTCGTTGCAATCACTGTTATCATCCGAACTCGAATACGAACCAAGTCTTGCACACATCAAGATCCATTTTGTTATAACTAACTACCATATTCGTGACACAATTCCCAATTCACATATTCATTCTCATATCCCTAACTCGCACTTCCAAAATCGTGCTACCGACTCCTCGCGTTAACCCAAATTCGTTCGCACAATTTCTTCGTACCTACTCAACACGTTCCGAACAAGCTTCCGTACTGACTCACGTACATTCGACCGGGTCGACTATTTCCTCAACGTAATATTCCTTTGCTATACTCAGCTTATCGTTCGACTTACACTTAACGAATCCTTGTCCGACGTATCATCCATTGTCACGACCCGCACCCACTGTGAGGGTACGAGCACGTAACAACGCCCAGCCTACGCTGCAGTGTCGGCGGTAGAACGCTGTCCTAGGTTACTATCTAATCAACAACTCACGCAATTATATAATGTACTTGTCAAATCTCAACTCCGAACGGAGGTCAAGTATAGATATAATGAATCACAATCACAGTCTAAGAACGATACGATATCACAGAAGTTTATAACTAAAGACTAAACAACAACAATTTATAAACTACTAAATAATAATATCTCAAACAAACACAAATACAACTCGTATCTCAAGTTAATACAATACAAGTTCTAAGACATAAAAACTAAACCAAGTCTACTAGCTAGTCTCCCGATCACTCCTGAGAGTCGGAGCCATAGGTAGCTAAGCCATCTCCTGCTCCAAGGCAAGTAGGGCAAATGTCCTCAGGGCAGTCATCTGTAATATTTTCAACAGGTCCAGTCAGGACAGGAACGAGTACAACTCATCAAGAAAACCCAAGTAAATGACAGGGAACTATAAAATAGTTATAAGCAGTTATATTGATGAAACATGGTAGTTTGTATACTGGTGATGGTATAGAGAAACAGTTAAGATACAAGGAAAGTAAGGTAAGTAAAAACAAGAGAAGAATCATAGCAATAAAGACTGTAAATAGAAACTAGCTGAACTAGAGCAATATGATATAAGTCCAGAATGTAAATGTAAACAAGTACAAAACCTACGTAAATCCAGACAACATGAATCTGATACCAGGTTGTTCCAGTACAAGATGGGTTCGGTATGAGGGAGTCCAGTCGGTGATCAAAGGTTCCAGGGTGAGTCCAGCCTATACTCTAATAGTGCGTTTTAAAATATCAGAATTGACATGTGAACGGCTGTAGGTAATACGGCACACCGCACACTCGGCCAAGTGTGGGATAGCTATCGTTCCAGTATAATTCCAAGGGAGTGGTTCCAGTATTTGGGTATGTTCACATGCCTATTCCAATATTTCCCTGCCCAGCAAGTACAAGTGAATCCATAATCCGACACAAAAATAAGTATAAGTCCAGCCAGTACACGAATGGTTCCAGTAAATGTTTCCAGGATGGTTCCAGTAGGTGGTTCCAGTAGGTGGTTCCAGAAATAGAGGCCAGACTTAAATAAGTGAGTGTCGCATGAAATGGATCCAGTAAAATCAAATCGTGTTTGAAACACAGAATCAGATAGAACTAGCTACAACTGAAATATAGTAAACGACAAGTAAATGGAAGAACTATCAGAGAATGTACTCGCCTGCTACTCTGAGAATCTGGAGAATATATATACTGTCCGAGGAGTGATGTCTGTCTCCTATAGAACAGTACAAGTCACTATGAGTCTACAATGATAATAAGATGCAAGTCAATGCATTCTACATGAATCTAGGTCAATCTAGACCAAAGTCAACTCTTGGTCAACTCTGGTCAACCCTAGAAGTCAAACTAGGTCAACCAAGTCAAACCTAAGTCAAACTAGTCTACACTAGTCTAACTAGTCCATTCTAGGTCTAATAAGACTAAACAAGTCTAATCTAGACTCTACACTGACACACAGACACTTCTATAGGCTAAGAGCCCTAGACTAGCTATTAGGCAATACCATGCCCTAACCATACCATAATCTACACAAGTTAAATCATTCATCAAAATATAATACACTATAATATAGAATACACATATTGATGTATTATACAATATAGCATAGAAATACACATTAGCCTATGGGTTACTATATGCATACCATACAACCATACATATATTATCTAATATATAAAAATACAACACATTGATAAATTATATAGGATACCTATATATATACCTCTCAATAGATATATATATACATATGTATACAGAGAGGGAAACTCACAATGTTCAAGTGTATGTGTGTGTGTGTGTCAAGAGAGGCAATAGGGCATGTAGGCATGTGTGTTAGAGAGATACATGATAGTGTGATACAATAGGAATAGGAAAATCAGTGAGGTGTAAAATGGTGTGGACTTGTGTGTGACCATGAAACTGTGGCATGGCATATCAGTGTAACAGTGTGAGACACTTGAAATCAGTGAACATACCAAGCTGGAAATCAGTGAGGAAACACAACCATGACTCAATTTCCAGTTAAGGGCTGAAGTAAAATCTCAGCTTTAGAGGAATGAATAACAGTGAAGTAACATAGGAACTAATCTCAGATAAATGAACCCATTTCAGTTAGCAAAATCTCAGGTTTTATTAAAAGAAACTTGTTAGTTAACTAAGGAAGTAATACCATTCAAAGGATCTCAGGTTAACAGGAATTAAGCCATTCAATACAGGGGTATAGGTAAATCAGTTCAGGGAAAATCAGTAGCTAATTACAAAGTGAAATCTCATAGACAGTTTAAACCTGAATTAAGCATTCACTTGATTAACAGTCACCTCAATTCCAGTTTACAGTTAACAGTTGAATGGAAAAAGGAAATCACATAACTCAGTCCACAGTTTTTCGAGAAGGAAGGGAAATCAGTTCATAATCTCAGGTTTTGAAATGAATACTCAGGTATAATAAGAAAGAAAGGAACCCAATATTGCAGTTTTGACAGTTAAAAGAAAACTCATAACTCATAACAATTTCCAGTTCAAACAAATGAAATATTAGTTCATCAAATCAGTTTAAAAAAATGATGAATTAAGTATCAGTCAACAGAGATTGAATCGCTTCACATGCCAATTTCCAATAACACATACAAAAACCCAATTTCGAATGCAATATTGCATTAACACAAAACAACAAATATGTGGGGACATTTAAAACTGAATAACAGCAAGAAAACTGAGGTTTAATAGTTGGGAATTGAAATAAACTAGTTATTAGAACAGGTATCAGATTTTTCGAAACCAACCCATTTGTCAAAAACTCATTCTCACACTCTCGAGCCAATTCGACTGTAAACATTGCACTAATATAAACTAACATTCATGTAGAAGTAATTAATCAGTGCAAATCGAAACTTAAACTGGGAATAAATGGTTTAGGAATGCTGGAACCAATGTATCAGAGATATATCAGAACCTGTGCAGTGTACATGCTTATTTACCCATTCGAATCTTCAATTATTCCATCAAAACTTATTCTATTATGAGAACCTAATCTAACATAGATTAGACATGATATATAGGATCTAATTAGCAAGTTAAAACATAATTAAAAGCATTTAAAATCGAATCGAAACAGAAAAATAAATTCAGTGTATTGAACACACAGTGCACGCACAGTACATAGCACACGCACACGCAAATGCGTGTCCGACACGACACGAGGGGTCGTGCCACTTGGGGGACCCCATGTCATTCGTGGACACAGCACGTGTGTCAAATTTCGTGGGCCAAAACGCCGTGTCCAGCTCAGAATCTAGCCCGAATAGCAGGGCATAATTCCTGCCAGCGCGCGCACGTGTGCGACCGCGTGTCCGCGTGTCCGTGCGACTCGACATGACGCTAAATCGTGCTCAGAACACAGGAAACACGTAAGCGAGAGTAAAACCCTAATTCCTATTCAAATAGAATCCTAAAATCAGGTCGAAATGCACTTTGGGGCATTTCGTCGAACACAAGCCTATACGAACTGATACGTGTCCGATACGGACACGTATAGGACCCAAAACTTACGGTTAGCTAGTCCTACAGCTAGGGTAGACCTAGGGCATCCTAGAAATGTAAATAAACAGTAATTTCATGAAGGGGATTGAAATATACCTATTGATAAGCAAAGGCTCAAAAGCCCCAAATGGAAGTGGTTCCTCAATCCACCAAAACTTCCCCAAATTGATTCTTCCTGAAAATACTCAATACCAACAGCAAGTAGACTAATAATAGGTCCTAATGCAATTAGTTTGGAGGAAAAAGGAGTTAAATAGGAATTTTTATGATTTAAGGAAGATGGGGACTCACCTCTTTCCAAACTTGCAAAAATCCCAATGGAGGCTAGCCCTAATTTCTAGGAGGAGATTAAATAGGGGGAAGGGATCAATGTGACCAGCCATGGGCTGATTAGGGTTAGGGTTTGGTTCATGGTGTGGGCCTATGGGCTTTTAAGGCTTTAAGTCATATAATGACTTGTGAAATTACAAGACATTCCTTAATCAAACTAACTCCTAATTCCTCCTAATAAATTCTAATGATTATGATAACACTAACTTAGGTCAAGCTAGGGTTACTTAACCTAACCAAGTAGCCATGACCTAGGTTAGCCTCTAGGTTAGTCTCCTAGTCAACACTAGTCAAAGTCAACTATAGGACCAAAATCAATTATACTAAAAATTACTAAAAATCACATTAATTCTAATAAATCTAAATAATACATAATAATTCCAAATGATTCTCAAAATTTCAAAAATGACCAAAGTACCCTCATCTGGAAAACTGGGTGTTACAATCCTACCCTCCTTAGAAAAATTTCGTCCTCGAAATTAAGATGGTCGTACTCCTTATAGGTTAAACCCCCAACATTTAAGGTCAAGAAAACTGTATCTAAAACATGCAAATTATGGTCCTACTGGTCGTGATATCACGGTCTTGATCAGGGTCACTATACTCTCTATCAAAGCACAAAACATCCTGACAGGTACTAATGGAATCACACAACAGATGGAAAGAAGAACAGAAAAGACAGACCTACTAGCCCGTCACCCGTAGCGTCGGTCTACTCGACTGTCAGCACAAAAGCCCTGCCCCTCTGGGATATATCCCTCTGATGGTGCGGGCCACGGTACTGCGCTACAGGTGACCTAGCTCCCTCTATCTAATCCATGACACTCAAGTAATATTCATCCTGATATTCTACTCAATTATACTAGGGTACCATCTATATGGTATCTATTCTACAATCTGATAATCATACCCGTCTATCCAGAACCATGTTACCAGAATCCTCGTCACACCAGTAAGTATGGATGCGATAATCCATAGAGTCCACAACTAATGTACATACATCTAGAATTATGGTATTTAAAATTTTTGCATTGCCGCTAGCTTGGCTGCGAAAACTTTAAATTTGCATACCCGAGAAATATATCCAAAATCAGACTCTATCTCATCGTCCAACCAGCTGATATGGCTGTAGAAGACTCTAGATTCCATGACTGAGGCAACCTAGCCCATAATGTTATCTTGGTAGAAAATCAAGTCAATAATGAATACCAAGAATCAAATTCAACGATGAATCAAGGAAGATAGACAGATACTGTCGGAATCGAATTTCGAGATAGTTTATAATGAGATTCTCAAGGGTCATCCCAGGAATCGTCTCAAGTAGTCCTAAATGTGATTGAGTACCTCTCCGTTATAGCCTATCTCTCAATCCTATCGCAGGCTCGCAGCAGTACAACTAAGTCATCGTACCACCACGATATCGCACTAATGCGACTCTCGACCTGCATGGGCCACCACTAAAAACGTTTCACGATCCGCACCCACTGTGAGGGTACGAGCACGTAACAACGCCCAGCCTACGCCGCAGTGTCTGTCCTAGGTTACTATCTAATCAACAACTCACGCAATTATATAATGTACTTGTCAAATCTCAACTCCGAACGGAGGACAAGTATAGATATAATGAATCTCAATCACAGTCTAAGAACGATACGATATCACAGAAGTTTATAACTAAAGACTAAACAACAACAATTTATAAACTACTAAATAATAATATCTCAAACAAACTCAAATACAACTCGTATCTCAAGTTATTACAATACAAGTTCTAAGACATGAAAACTAAACCAAGTCTACTAGCTAGTCTTTCGATCACTCCTGAGAGTCGGGGCCATAGGTAGCTAAGCCATCTCCTGCTCTAAGGCAAGTAGGGAAAATGTCCTCAAGGCGCAGTCATCTGTAATATTTTCAACAGGTCCAGTCAGGACAGGAACGAGTATAACTCATCAAGAAAACCCAAGTAAATGACAGGGAACTATAAAACAGTTATAAGCAGTTATATTGATGAAACATGGTAGTTTGTATACTGGTGATGGTGTAGAGAAACAGTTAAGATACAAGAAAAGTAAGGTAAGTAAAAACAAGAGAAGAATCATAGCAATAAAGACTGTAAATAGAAACTAGCTGAACTAGAGCAATATGATATAAGTCCAGAATGTAAATGTAAACAAGTGCAAAACCCACATAAATCCAGACAACATGAATCTGATACCAGGTGGTTCCAGTACAAGATGGGTCCGGTATGAGGGAGTCCAGTCGATGATCAAAGGTTCCAGGGTGAGTCCAGCCTATACTCTAACAGTGTGTTTTAAAATATCGGGATTGGCATGTGAACGGCTGTAGATAATACGGCACACCGCACACTCGGCCAAGTGTGGGATGGCTATCATTCCAGTATAATTCCAAGGGAGTGGTTCCAGTATTTGGGTATGTTCACATGCCTATTCCAATATTTTCCCGCCCAGCAAGTACAAGTGAATCCATAATCCGACACGAAAATAAGTATAAGTCCAGCCAGTACACGAATGGTTCCAGTAAATATTTCCATGATGGTTCTAGTAGGTGGTTCCAGTAGGTGGTTCCAGAAATAGAGGCCAGACTTAAATAAGTGAGTGTCACATGAAATGGATCCAGTAAAATAAAATCGTGTTTGAAACAGAGAATCAGATTGAACTAGCTACAACTGAAATATAGTAAACGACAAGTAAATGGAAGAACTATCAGAGAATGTACTCGCCAGTTACTCTGAGAATCTGGAGAATATATACTGTCCGAGGAGTGATGTATGTCTCCTATAGAACAGTACAAGTCACTATGAGTCTACAATGATAATAAGATGCAAGTCAATACATTCTACATGAATCTAGGTCAATCTAGACCAAAGTCAACTCTTGGTCAACTCTGGTCAATCCTAGAAGTCAAACTAGGTCAACTAAGTCAAACCTAAGTCAAACTAGTCTATACTAGTCTAACTAGTCCATTCTAGGTCTAATAAGACTAAACAAGTCTAATCTAGACTCTACACTGACACACAGACACTTCCATAGGCTAAGAGCCCTAGACTAGCTATTAGGCAATACCATGCCCTAACCATACCATAATCTACACAAGTCAAATCATTCATCAAAATGTAATACACTATAATATAGAATACACATATTGATGTATTATACAATATAGCATAGAAATACACATTAGCCTATGGGTTACTATATGCATACCATACAACCATATATATATTATCTAATATATAAAAATACAACACATTGATAAATTATATAGGATACCTATATATACCTCTCAATACATATATATATATATATATATATATATATATATATATATATATATATATATATATATATATATATATTATATATATATATATATATATATATATATATATATATATACATATGTATTGAGAGAGGAAAAAAATATGTATAGAGAGAGGGAAACTCACAATGTTCAAGTGTGTGTGTGTGTGTGTGTGTGTGTGTGTGTGTGTGTGTCAAGAGAGGCAATAGGGCATGTAGGCATGTGTGTTAGAGAGATACATGATAGTGTGATACAATAGGAATAGGAAAATCAGTGAGGTATAAAATGGTGTGGACTTGTGTGTGACCATGAAACTGTGGCGTGGCATATCAGTGTAACAGTGTGAGACACTTGAAATCAGTGAACATACCAAGCTGGAAATCAGTGAGGAAACACAACCATGACTCAATTTCCAGTTAAGGGCTGAAGTAAAATCTCAGCTTTAGAGGAATAAATAACAGTGAAGTAACATAGGAACTAATCTCAAATAAATGAACCCATTTCAGTTAGCAAAATCTCAGGTTTTATTAAAGGAAACTTGTTAGTTAACTAAGGAAGTAATACCATTCAAAGGATCTCAGGTTAACAGGAATTAAGCCATTCAATATAGGGGTATAGGAAAATCAGTTCAGGGAAAATCAGTAGCTAATTACAAAGTGAAATCTCATAGACAGTTTAAACCTGAATTAAGCATTCACTTGATTAATAGTCACCTCAATTCCAGTTTATAGTTAACAGTTGAATGGAAAAAGGAAATCACATAACTCAGTCCACAGTTTTTTGAGAAGGAAGGGAAATCAGTTCATAATCTCAGGTTTTGAAATGAATACTCAGGTATAATAAGAAGGAAAGGAACCCAATATTGCAGTTTTGACAGTTAAAAGAAAACTCATAACTCATAACAATTTCCAGTTCAAACAAATGAAATATCAGTTCATCAAATCAGTTTAAAAAAAAGATGAATTAAGTATCAGTCAACAGAGATTGAATCGCTTCACATGCCAATTTCTAATAACACATACAAAAACCCAATTTCGAATGCAATATTGCATTAACCCAAAACAACAAATATGTGGAGACATTTAAAAGTGAATAACAGCAAAAAACTGAGGTTTAATAGTTAGGAATTGAAATAAACTAGTTATTAGAACAGGTATCAGATTTTTTGAAACCAACCCATTTGTCAAAAACTCATTCTCACACTCTCGAGCCAATTCGACTGTAAATATTGTACTAATATAAACTAACATTCATGTATAAGTAATTAATCAGTGCAAATCAAAACTTAAACTGGGAATAAATGGTTTAAGAATGCTGGAACCAATGTATCAGAGATGTATCAGAACCTGTGCAGTGTACATGCTTATTAACCCATTCGAATCCTCAATTATTCTATCAAAACTTATTCTATTATGAGAACCTAATCTAACATAGATTAGACATGATATATAGGATCTAATTAGCAAGTTAAAACATAATTAAAAGCATTTAAAATCGAATCGAAACAGGAAAATAAATTCAGTGCACTGAACACACAGTGCACGCACAGTGCATAGCATGTGCACACGCAAATACGTGTCCGACACAACACGAGGGGTCGTGCCACTTGGAGGACCCCGTGTCAGTCGTGGACACAGCACGTGTGTCAAATTTCGTGGGCCAAAACGCCGTGTCCAGCTCAGAATATAGCCCGAGTAGCAAGGCATAATTCCTGCCAGCGCGCGCGCGTGTGCGACCGCATGTCCGTACGACTCGACACGACGCTAAATCGTGCTCAGAACACAGGAAACACGTAAGCAAGAGTAAAACCCTAATTCCTTTTCAAATAGAATCCTAAAATCAGGTCGAAATGCCCTTTGGGGCATTTCGTCGAACACAAGCCTATACGAACTGATACGTGTCCGATACGGACACGTATAGGACCCAAAACTTAGGGTTTGCTAGTCCTACAGCTAGGGTAGACCTAGGGTGTCCTAGAAATGCAAATAAACAGTAATTTCATGGAGGGGATTGAAATATACCTATTGATGAGCAAAGGCTCAAAAGCCCCAAATGGAAGTGGTTTCTCAATCCACCAAAACTTCCCCAAATTGATTCCTTCCTGAAAATACTCAATACCAACAGCAAGTAGACTAATATTAGGTCCTAATGCAATTGGTTTGGAGGAAAAAGGAGTTAAATAGGAATTTATATGATTTAAGGAAGATGGGGACTCACCTCTTTCTAAACTTGCAAAAATCCTAATGGAGGCTAGCCCTAATTTCTAGAAGGGGATTAAATAGGGGGAAGGGATCAATGTGACCAGCCATGGGCTGATTAGGGCTAGGGTTTGGTTTATGGTGTGGGCCTATGGTCTTTTAAGGCTTTAAGTTATATAATGACTTGTGAAATCACAAGCCATTCCTTAATCAAACTAACTCCTAATTCCTCATAATAAATTCTAATGATTATGATAACACTAACTTAGGTCAAGCTAGGATTACTTAACCTAACCAAGTAGCCATGACCTAGGTTAGCCTCTAGGTTAGTACCCTAGTCAACACTAGTCAAAGTCAACTATAGGACCAAAATCAATTATACTAAAAATCATTAAAAATCACATTAATTCTAATAAATCTAAATAATAGATAATAATTCCAAATAATTCTTAAATTTTCAAAAATGACCAAAATACCCTCATCTGGAAAACTGGGTGTTACATCCATAAGTACGACTTCACGTATAATCGCTCAACTCAATTTATCGAAGCATACTTGTATCGACTTCTATCAAGTCATTCCCACCCGAGTCTCGGTACTACTTCGTCCGTGGAGGACAAACATATCGTAACAACATAATCGTCTCAATATAACCTATCGTAAGTCACCAACCGGCTTAACATAGCTATCGCTAAGTGGTATTCCATATACCACTCAGAAATCGAGCCTATCGTTATCAATATAATGTCTCACTGCATCGATCACATAATTGGTATTACATATACCACTCGAAATCGAGTCATTACTCGACATCACATTCTGCATAGGTTCGACATCTCTTTCTCAATCAACTATCCCGTATGGCGATCTTTCCGATCCCAGCTCTAGCGTTCACTCAAGTTGACATACATTCGACCTAGCCGTACCATGGTGATCATATCGATCACACCTGCAACATTCGCTTATTTAAAGCTCAATGCGACATACGGCCAACATACATGTTCGCCTACTCAACTCGACTTAGCGACCAATTCGACTCGTTACTATCGCATCCGCGATCTTCAAATCTCGTTCGTTGCAACTCGTGCAACAACTCATTCTCGACACTTAAGGTCATTGCTCAATCTCGTACAACATATCGCTATCCATCCGCATAGTCATACAACGCACATCATACCATATCGACTCGTTGTACCGATGCAACGAACGATTCACGACTTGCTGCACTCCGTGCAACCAACAACAAATAACCGTTCGCATAGCAACATAACACGCATCGTCTCACATATCAACCCGTTGTACTTCGTACAACCAACAACACATATCTCCTCGCACTTCGTGCGACCGACCACACATATCGTTGCACTTCATGTAACCAACATCACCATATTAGTTGCACTTCGTGCGACCAGCATTCCATAACTCGTTGCACTTCGTGCAACCAACATCCCATAACTCGTTGCACTTCGTGCAACCAACACTCTCCGATGGCACCCGGAGATAGCGTGATAGTCACGACATACTTGTGACAAACGTACGCACTTAATATAGACTTATTGTATGGAACATCCAATGTAGCGTCGAGCAGATCCATGAGCCATGCGGTTGCGAAAACAACTTAGAGTCAACTGAATTTTGATATTGAAGCAACTGAGGGTCAAAGAGATTCATGCACGGTCCAAAGGATGGAACCGCTCTGATACCAACTTGTCACGCCCCGACCCGGGAAATCGCTCATCCTCGCTAGATTTTACCCGAATCATCTTCCTCGCTGGGGTGTGATGCCACACGAGCCTGGAGTTGCGCTCGTGTAAGGCAAGATAACGGTTCACATAGTGATCATCTCAAATTCGTAACATAAGCAGCGGAAGAAAACAAAGAATACAACAAGAATCTCTTTTATTCATAATGAACTGAAGGTTACAAGGCTCTGAATAGCCCAACTTAATATGCCAATTGGCTACAACGCTCATGATCTCTCAAGCTCACAAAGGATTACATTGTTCCATACATTATGCCTCTTTATAGCCAATAAGTAGTCTTCGGCCGAACATCTCTATGTCGCAAGTCCGAACGCCTATGTGGTAGCTCCTCTTGAACGCCAAGGACTCCATACCTCGGCACGTCCAAGCCAAGCTCCGTCCCGAGACGATCATAACCTGAGCCTGCACATAAACTTGTGGGGGATTAGTACTTTCGTCCTCGCTTCGCACTGATCAAGACCCGCTCGTACCCAAACCAAACACTAAATATCTTTAGTGAAACATACATCTTAATTTGTGATCTTTCTATTTAGCCTTAGGATCAGTTTTATGGCAATGTTTACGCATAGCAACTTTATCATAATGTGTCAACTATCGTGTTCCTACAGCAGATACAGTTAGGCATAATCTGAACATAATCATAGTGATCGTGCACATCTCCGTCCTATATTGCCTAGCCTGCAAGGATTAGAACTTAACATAGAATCATATCATTCACGTAACAACCAACCATAAACTTAGACCATACATAAGGGTCGCAGGCCCTGCGCCTGCACCCAACTCTTATCTCAGCCCACCGGCCCTAACTATATGAAGGTCACGGTGTTTTTCACCGTAATGGACTTGGCATCTCTTATGTGTAAGCCTATGATCACTTCGATACGGGTTGCTAGCCCAATATCCGAAGGATTCCAAACTTACGGATATCATAGCTTATCACAGCACTGGACGGTCACAATCCGTCCGAATGATATGCACCATAAATACCACACATAATTCTCTCCTAGGCCGAACGGTCTCGGTGCCCCGGCGTAACCGTCCGAGGAAAGCTGCACCCGTGCACGGGCAATCCGAGTCCATTGACCATGCAATACGTACCATAGCATACCAATCATAACGTTTCAGCCAATCTCGTATTCCATAAATATAGTCTCGATCCATAAACATATTCGTATCTCATAAACATAATCCACCATTCATATGGGGAGCTCCGTCGGCGTTATGCCCCAACACATCCATATTGATGCACGACGCCCAACGGCTTAGATGTCGCATACTTATATTCATGCGTCCCGTTCATAATGTTATTCGCATAACCTACTTCCGTATTTACTTAGTTATTTCCTAGCTTCCGTGCGCGAGGGTACGCTCAGCGCCATAATTAATGTTCTACGCCTAGTGTTCAATGTTCTCGGAGCTGTGCACATGATGCACATCTCGATATTGTCTTTCAATGTTCTACCATCATCGTCCTACCGCGACTCGTGCATTTGATGAACGTCGCTTCAATTGTTCAATGTTCAATGTTCTATCTTAATGTTCAACGCATACTTAGACCCGTAGCCATTCGAACCACGCTCGCTAACATAACGGCAACTTACGCATACGATGATATGTTTTATTTGACGTGAAGGAATAGGAAGAGAGAGTCAAGAACCTGCCCACCTTAATTCGATACGCCTTGTCGTTTCACCGATTAAAGCGTCTCGCTTCCATAACTCGATCGCATAGCTAACTTCCGGACTTAGCCATTCCTTTGAACTACTCGGTTGATTTTGCCTACCGTGCCCATGCCACAATCCGTTGCAAGGCCAGGATTTGGTTTTACGGATACTTCATTGTATAAGGCAAAATGCCGACCTCTTATCGTCCAGCGTAAAAGCATAGCCTGCACACCATATCAACTAGAATCAGCACTTACTCAAACGGGACTTATCCTTTGCATCGATTTGATTCATAGATTCCAATCGACTCAAAGCTTACCTTTGGCCAACGTAACATTTGCATCGATTTACATCGATACCTCATCGGGTCAACGTAACTCTTCGAGTCAACGACTCATCGTAATGCACCGTACGGAGCGGGGCATTATAGTTGATTCTATTACCGGCGAGGATGTAGATAATATGTTCTTAGCAGGAGAAGATGATGTAGGAAGAGCATCAGGAGATGAGGCAGGATTCTCTTAATTTTTAGAATATTCCCGAAGATAAGGTTTTCCAGATCTGGTGCCGATAGTGGAACAAGACCCTCATTTTGGGGAGGTAGAAGATTCACGATCTCGAGAGTAGCCCTCGGGATAGGAACAACACCATCTTGTACAACTTGTGGTGGAAAATCACCAAATGGTACAGAGACGACATTGGTTGTCACAGTCTTTTCATCTTGTTGGAGGGTAACTGCTCCAGAGTTTACCATTTCTTGGATTTTGCCTTTGAGCACGTAGCATGTTCGAGTTGGGTGCCCTATGAATCTGTGATAAATACAATATTTAGGGTGGTCAGTTTTACCAATTTCTTCTAGCTGTTTTGCCTCAGGCAGTTGAAGCTTTTGCTTTTGATTAAGCAATAAAAAATGCTCATAATATCATCCTCGTCAAAAGAATATTCTTCTTTTGACGAGGCGCTTTCTATGGTGGTACGGATGGAGTGGGTGCCGTCTGAGTAACATTAACAGCCAATGACTCCTTGCCCTTAAGATTGATGGCCAATATTTCTTTACCCTTGCTGTTGTTCTGGCGATTATTACCACCGGGTGTAGAATGTTCATCTTGATTATGATGGTTCATTTGAACTCCTAACTGCTTGAACTTTTCGGCACTAACCTCTGTAGCCTTGGCATTCACAATGAAAGAAGGCCAATCTTGAAATTGTGTAGATCCCGTCCACATGCTGATGATAGGCAATAAGTTTGATTTGCAAGTGTCTATCGTTACAGCAGATGGAGTTCCTAAAGGCATTTTAATTGCCTCTCGGCAGAATCTTTCAATAAAACTTTCTGTAGATTCATTGTGCCTTTGTTTAATTTTGATAAGGGCAGACATCGTCATATCGTTGACTTCCTCATAGAATCGTTCCAAGAATATCTGCTTGAAACCAGCAAAAGAAGTTATGCAGCCATCAGGCAAGCTACGGTACCAGTCGTATGCTGCACCGGCTAAACAATCGACGAACACTCTGGTAAGGAGAGCATCATTTGGCTGCAATTGGTCAGTCATCACTTCAAAGTGATTAATGTACTGCCTTGGAGAAGTGCTGCCATCAAACAGCATAATAGTGGAAAGTTTATATTTAGGAGAAAATTAAACTTTCTTCCACTCAGCAGGATAAGGTTGTTTTATTCCAAGTCTTTGTAGACCAACTTTCTGTTTGGGCTTCAAACTGAGTGCGTAAGAGTTTCATAGCCTCATTAGCATCCCCTGATATCTGGGAATTGGTAGGTTGGTTAGAATTATTAGGAGAAGGAACAGTGTGGTAATTACCATCCCCAGCACCTGACTGACTGGGAGCAGCTTGGACTGGTATAGAAGCAACCTGAGGAGGTGGTACCCCTAGACTAACATTAACCGGTACTGAAGATGCTATGAGCTCAGGATTTGTAGCAGGATTTATAACCGGTGGCACTGTATGTTGGGCCACGATTATAGTGTGCATACTTGCGACCATTTCAGCCATGGTTTTCAACTTATCTTCCAGTACAGCAATTCGTTGCTCTTGACTGACTGAAGTAGAGGTATCTTGGTCTTCTGTAATGGCATATGCTGTCACTTCTCTTGCTATTATTGAAGAGATAGTTTGTTCAGAACTTTTACTATCTGCATCAAAGTCAGACAAGGAATCCTTCCTTAGATGAGTAATGGAAAGATCTTCCTGATTGAAGGCATCCTGGTTCGAGTATCGATCTTTCGATCTGGTGTGTTGAAAGACCCCTTCACTAGATTCACAGAATTGTCTCAAGTATTTCTGACTCGGATTACGAGACTTGCCACGCCTTGAGGATTTTTTATCCCCAATGTCTCGAGTAGCCATATTGACAAAAGCGTATAATAGCTCGTCATCATCTCCCATCATGGGTTCAGGAGTTGAAGCGTAATTCAGCCGATCGAAGATAGATCATTTAGCTGATTGGCAACAACATTTGATAACCACTTCATGAAGGTAGTGGCGTTCTGACGAGTGATCTAGAGGTGAGTGAGACATCTCTGTGATCTTCCATCTTTGTGTAAGACGTTCTCGAAGATCAGTCACTACTATAGGACGAGAAGAAGTTAGAGGAACATATTCCTTAATGATATTAGGAACATGCCTCATGTTCTTTAGGTGCTTAGTTCTGTGAGTGTACAAAGAAGTACTTAACTCATTGGCATAAGTCATTGGGTCCTTCTTTTCAAATTTTTGTTTCTGGAAATTGGCCTTTGGCATAGGATTTTTACGTTTCACTGAAGTTGACACTGATTGACGTCTGTTGAGATAAGCACGTAAATCAGAGAATTCTGCTCTGGGTGCCTCTGTTTGAGATACCGTCAATTTTTCTTGCTTGGATATGTTTGCCATTGATTATAAAAGAACAGAACAATTATAAGGGAGGACTGGATTTTTACTTCACAATACAAACTCGCTCGTACAAAGAAAGCCTAGGGACGAAAACCTAGGTACAGCAATCTAAGTACGATTGTTTAGTTTTGATTCTGGGGGATGACGGTAGAGGCTCGGGAAAGCGACGGCCGCTTTGTCTTACTCCTTAGACGATCAGACGTAGCCTTGGCTCTGATAAAGAAATGCTCTCAGGATGGGAAGACTCTTCTGTGTGCGCCTTTTGTCTCTCTGTGTGTCCAGCCGGGTGGAGAGGATCTCTTTTACAAGGGAATGGCACCTTGCTATATTTTTTTTTCTCTGGATCCGATCCTTCTGCAAGGGAATGGCACCTTACTATTTATAAAAGTGGGGTGTCATCATTAGGGTTTGCAATGATTGCCCTAAAAAAGTCGGCGGCTTGGAAATTTAATTGTCATTTTCCTTGATCCTATTTTGTTGGCAATTAATCTGGACCACTAATCTTGATTACAATGAATCTAGACAATTAATGATGATTATGTCAAATCCGTATGGGCAATTAATGTTGATTGTCATGAATCTTTGGAAGCTCGGATCTCCTGCCACGTGTTTAATCTGCGTGATTACAATAAATCTGCTTTTATTCGGATAATTATGATGATTGCACTAAATCTGGTTGTTGGAATTTGTTGATAACTCTTGATTGATTTAATGCCACGTGTCTAACCATCATTACGGGAAACTGATCTTCTGCCACGTGTCATAACCGTGAGCCACAACCGCATGAGGGTAGCTTTTTAGGTTTTGAACCGCATGAAGGTGGCAGCCGCATAGGTGTAGCCTCCGAAATCTGAGCCGCATGAGGGTGGTTTCTAATGGAGCCGCATAAGACTAGCCACGTGTCAAGGCTGTATAGGCATGGCCTCTCAGTATTTGAGCCACATGGAGATGATCCCCATGATCTGAGCCGCATGAGAACAGCGGCCGCATGGGGTGGCTTCTTAGGATTTGAGCTGCATGACGATAGTCTCCACAATCCGAGCCGCATGAGAGCATCAGCCGCATGGGGGGTGGCAGCCGCATAGGAAACTTTGGAGTTGGTGGATCGTGCCAGCTGTATAGTCGATTTTCTTCATTTCCCGAGGAATACGCCGTCATGTCAGAGTTTATCATTTCAGCTTTAATGTCAGAGTTATCACTTTATGTCAGAGCATTTAATGGGAGCAGTCACTTTATGGCCAGCTGTAAAAGCAAGCTGCATAGGGCCACGTAATTCTTTCCTGAACCACATGAGGCTATTGGAGAGTTTCTGAGCCGCATGAGGCTCCTTCTGTTTTGAGCCGCATGGGCTTCTTCTATTTTGAGCCACATGGGCTTTTCTTGCTCTTTTCCATGCTTCTACAAGACCCCCTTCAAAGTTTTTAATTTGCAAAATTGAAATACTTTGAATAAGAAGCATGGCTATCTGAGCTCCGCTAGCCGTATAGGATGTTCTGGCCGCATG
The DNA here is from genome assembly GCA_029216955.1 of Iris pallida. Lineage (NCBI taxonomy): Eukaryota > Viridiplantae > Streptophyta > Magnoliopsida > Asparagales > Iridaceae > Iris > Iris pallida. The sequence goes on from JANAVB010010799.1 coordinate 3,166,257, forward strand.
GACTTCTTGGTCGTATGGCCCGTCTGGCCGCATAGACTCCCTAGCCGCATGGGCTTTCCGCCACGCGTGTGTCTCATTAATTGCCCTTAATTCGTTTTAGAGCCATTTTTTAGGGGAATCCCAAGAGTTGGTTCATTAAATATTTGGATTTTATGCCCTGGTGAATCTCCTTTATGAGAGGGGGGCAAAATCCGAGGAGTCGGTTTTGCCTGCAGCGCACGACCCGAAGCGGTTATCGGTCCACGTGCCCTCCCCTATGTCTTCCTATAAATAGGGGTACTTTTAGGACAGAGAAACTTCTTTGCTTTCTTTTGTCTTCCTCTTCTCTTGCCCTAAGCTACTGTCTTTGTTTTCCTTCTCCGATCATCAATCGACGATGGCCCCCAAAGCTTCCACAGCCGCGGCGAAGGGAAAGGGTGTGGCTTCTTCGTCAGCCCCAGTGTCTGAAGTCCACCCCGACGTTCACCCCCCATTGCTGGTAAAGATTTGGGCGGATCATATACTTTGAAACAAAGACGGCTCTGTTGTATGCTTTATGCACAAGCCTTTAATGCGTTCCCCGTTTTTGTCGAACTGTTCAAATTGTATGGGCCACATGTGCGTCCCATGTCCGAGCCGCATGGGAGTATACCCCATGTCCGAGCCGCATGGGAGTTGTCTAGTGGCCGCCTAGGCGCTTCACAAACTGGACCGCATGATGACCCTTCGAACAGAGCTGCATAAGTCCCTCTGAATCGAGCTGCATGAAGCCCCCCTCAAATAGGGCCGCATAAGTTCGTCTGAATTGGACCGCATGAGGCTGTGCTGCACCGAGCCGCATGAGCTTTTCTGAAATGAGCCGCATAATGCTCCGCTAAGTAGAACCGCATAAGCCCACGCTAAACAGAACCGCATAGGCTTACGCTAATCGGTGCCGCATAAGCTCGTCTTTTAAATAAAGCCGCATAAGCTCGTCTTTAAATAAAGCTGCATAAGTTCGTCTTTAAATAAAGCCGCATAAGCTCATGTAAGCCAAAGCACTCAGTAGTTTTGTTTTAGCCATCTTTTGATTTATTTCTTTCTTTTCTTCTTCGGTGAATTTGCCAGTGAATGCTGCTGGAGAACTTCTGGTGGGGCGCGCCCAATCTGCTATGGGCTATAGGTATGATCATATAGTCGAGTATATGACGAACCAGCTCCCAAAAGAGCCTTTGGAGAGGCTGAATGCTATCAAGAAGCAGTCCTTTCACTTCCTCTGCGCCATGATAAACTCGGGGCAATTGGAGGGGGAATACCTGAAGCCAGCGTTCCTCTTTGGGGATGCTTTGTCTGTGAAGAACACTCGGGCACTGGATATATCCGAGAGCTGGGACTTTACTCTTGACGGGGTGGAGATCCATATCCCTCCGATAGAGCGTCATTTTCCTCTGTCTTGGTTCAATATGCTACCGCTAGACAGAAAGATGGTAGACTCCTTGACTTCCAGCAAGTCGGGGATGTTTGTGGAAAACATCTATTACAATTGGAATTTGGGATCGGCGTATCCGGGAAGGGAACCGGTCAGTCGGTACGTGATGGGACTTGCTCCGGGTACCTTCATAAACGTAACGGGTCCCAATTTCACATTTCCCAAGCTGATACCTTCTTGAACCAGCTTGTTCGGAAAGGGTATTATCCCGTCGGCCGGTTGGCGTTAGTGAACTGGATAAACCCTATCCCTACGTGGGCCAACTTGACTACGTGGATTCTGCGGAAGTATGAGGCTTTCCTGCGTGAGATCGGCCTTTACCATGCCATTCAGGGCACCTGTCATGGTCTACCCATAAATAAACCGTTGTTCATGGCTCTCCTGGAGATGTACAACCGGAGGACGGGTACCTTCTTCACGCCCAGAGGAGAGCTGGGACTTGCTCTCCACGAGATGTACGTTGTCTCCAAGCTGCCTTGGGGGAAAGAAGTCTTTGAAGTGTACACCCCTACGAGCGAAGAGCTCAAAGATTTGGATCGGCAGTTCCCGGGCTTTGTTGTCTTGTATCGGGAATTGTTGTCACCACAGTACTTGTCATCAGACGGCTATCAAGAAAGACGGTAGCTCAGAAGGGAGCACTCCTCCCACCACCACCTGTGTCACATACCTTTTCACACTCGGCGCCTCAGGCCGAGTTTCTTCCCGAGATCCTCAGACTCATGAGGAAGTACAACACTTGGTGTCAACTGCCAAGAGATCGAGGTCCACAGGCGACACCTTTGGGAGTAAGACCGACTCCTTTAGTTATTTTTATCATGGTACTCGGCGACTGTCAAAGAAGGCGTTCCTTGCAGGATTTCTAATGGTGTGGTTGCGGAACTACGTAGTCTCCGGAGGGGCGGGTTCTATTGGGAGGAACAGTCGCCACTTTATCATTCCTGCCGAAAAGCTGGCTTTTAGGGTCAAATTAGCCCTTCTTCCGGCCATGGTGTGCAGCACACCATGGCCTTCGCACCTTTTCGTCCAAGGTCATCGCCCACGACACGGTGATGGATTTTGAGCACGTAGAGCTGCCATACCATTATCTAATCGGGTGGCTGTTAATGCACTGCCGGTCTTTGATGAGTCCTGGAGCAGAAGATGGCGTTACGGCTGACGACGCTTTCATTTTCCGATTCCACCATCAGCCTTGGGAGTACAGCACCATGCCAGCCTGTCGGAGAGCGCTGGCGAGAGTGGACGGATACGACTTTTTTGTGTCCGTACCTCGTTTTACTGCTGAAGAAGTGAGGAGCGCACATGTTGATGGTACCGAACCCCCTCTTACCTGAAAAAATGCTCCTTTGGCTGCGTAATATCCGTCCAGTGCACCTGGTGTATCGTAATCGCAACAACGTCTACCTGGAGCCCTACTTGCCCAGCAGGTTTTCCCGCCAATTCGGGTATAGCCAGCTATTTTTGACAGTTGTAAGCCCCTGAATTTTGGGCTCATTTTTTTTTTCAATTTTATAAATTAATTATTTTGAATAGATATTAGTATTTGATTATTATTTAATTTAATGCTCTTTACCGTGACTTGGAATTCTAGAGCATCAGGGATGCCAGTCTCTGGAAACTTTCTTCTTGGAGTTTGTAGTAGACGAGATTATCTTTATTTTGATATGTCCTGTCCCACTTGAACTCGTTCCCTTGTGCTCTTTTTGGTTCGCACAAGTTCGGGTCAATATTAGACCATTTAATTATTAATTGAATTCCCACTCTTTTTCTTGATCATCATATGCACGTTACTGTGACTTTTAATTTAGGAGCACCAGACCTGTCATTTTCTCGAAACCAACTTGTCATGCCTGATCTCGAGACGCTCTTCACCCATGACCTTCGTGTCTCACTCAGACACTCCATTTTGTGCTCCATTTCCTTCGCACAACTTTCGGTTCAATTTAGGCCAATTAATTATCTACCGTGAAACCTGATTTAATTTCCAATTTAATTTCGGGGCCCGACATCGACCCAACCTAGTCGACCCCAAATAGGAACACGGCCCACACGAAGCCTACTACCCACATGAAACTTGTGTCCCATTTATTGGAGTCCCCGTATATTATTTATTTACCCATGATTAGAAATCCCTATTTTTAATTCGAATATTGCCTCCTGTCCGATTTTGGCCCGACCCGGCTCGACCGAACCCGAACCCAAGCTCCCTGTTGTCCTCTCATGACTGCCTAAATACCCCACATAATTTCCCTATTTTTCCTATTTTGGAAATATCCACTTTTCTCTCTCTTCTCTCTCTCTCTAAATATTTCTCTGTCTCTCTCTATATATAATACCTATATAATATATATATATATATATATATATATATATGGATAACTTCCCCTCTCTCTCATCCTCACACTCTCTCTCACAACCCCCTCCAGCCGACCTCCTTTCCCCCCCTCCATTCAAATATCTCTCTCACTCATTCTATATATATATATTAATGTATATATACCCACACACAAATATCTTCCTCTCCCATCACTCTCTCTCTACCTACACCCCTCCCCTCTCCCATCAGGACAAGCCCTCTTGTACGAGACCACACCCCCCCCCCATCTCTATCTCACTATTCTCACCCTCTCACTCTCTTTCTATATATAACACACACACATATATTATATATATATAATCTCTCTCCCTCTCTCTTCAAACAACAACCCACCACCACAAACATTCTCCCTCCCCCCCCATGGCCGAGAGCTCCCCGAGCTCCTCCTTCCTCCTCCTTCCCGAGCTTCTCCTCCTCCTCCTCCCAAACACATCCACACCACCATCACTACTCACCATCACCATCATCAATTCCATCCCCACCACCATGCAACACCACCACCGCCACTATCTACTCCACCACTCCGCACCCCACCACGCCGAGGCCACCGCCGCCGCCGCGCCGCCGCCTCTGGTCGGCCTCCGCCGTGCGAGGCAGCCCGCATGCAGCAAGAAGCAGCGCGGCAGCAGCAGCCGCGCGTGGCCGCGCGCCGCCGCCAGCAAGCCACCCTCCATGGCCGGGCGCACACCCCCCCCGCACTCTTCCGTGGCGGCCAACGTCCTCCGGGACGCGCCGTCTAGGCGTTTTCAACGTTTTTCTCGGTGTTCCGTCGACGCACGGGGAACGGAGTACAATTTCGACGTTTCGGGACAGCAACTTCGCGCCGATTTCTGGACAATCCGACCGTTGGATCGGCGATTTCTTCGCTCCGTCTCATTCTCGGTATATACCCCTTCATCCCTCTCAAATTTGAACCGTTAATTTCGTCGTTGATACATCAAAACTGGCCACCAAGTTGACATTTTAATTTGTACTGTTTTTGGACAGTTTCGTGATGCCAACTTCGTGGGTTCGTATCTTCGCCGTCGGAGCTTCGTTTTGCGTGCCGTCAGTTCCGGTGCACAGCTGGTATAACCCTCTTCCTGCCCCCTTTAGATTTCATTTCAGTTTGAGCTTGTTAGGTCGGTCGAATTCGACGTCAAAGTTGGCCGTTCGAATTCTTAGTGTTGCACTTGTGGCGTCGTTCTGGTATTTTCATATAAAGTTTGCTTGATTTGGAGGCGTGGACCCTGGCACACATTTCGGTGCAAAGCGGGTCCCACTTTCTGAGTCAACGGGACTTTTTGACGCTGGCTCATCGGAATCCAATTTCGGATATACCGTTGAGTTCGTATCGTCATTCTGGACTCGTTGACATATAATTTATTAGGTTTTAGTGGACATTGGTTCCGGCACGCATTTTGGTGCAAGTCGGATACCAATATCCGGGTCAACGTGTCATTTTGAGTTCGGCTCATCGGAATCCAATTCCGGATATACCATTGAGTTCGTATAATCATTCTGGACTCATTGACATATAATTTGCTGAGTTTTGAGGACATTGGCTCCGACACGTTTTTCCGTGTAAATCGGAATTTCAATGTCCGGGTCAACGAACCAATTTGAGATCGGGTCAACGGAATCCAATTCTGGATATACCGTTGGATTTGTATCGTCATTCTGGATTCGTGGACATATAATTTGTTAGATTTTGTGCACTTTTATTTTGGCACATTTTTTCGGTGCAAAGTGTATCCAACGACGGAAATCATTTTGGCCCGAAATTACCGTTTTGCCTTGTGTCCAAATTGGACTTTTGGACAGGCTATCCTAGCTGATTTGACCATTCTGGACACATTGGTGATGTTAGTTTCATCATCCGACAACATCTGTAGATTCTTTTCTTTTTGTGTCACCCTATTATTATAATATTTTCTCCTTTTGGTTGTTTTAGAGACCTGTCGATTTCAGTAATTTCTAAATCACTGAAATTCATAAGTTGACCTTGTAGATGGTTATAGAGACTAGCGTGACCATGGTTGACTACTTTGACTAGACGTCGAAGTAGAGTCAACAGTTGACCTAGGTTTGATCAGACTTGACCAACGTTGACTTTTTGACCAAAGTTAACTATAGGTCAACCATTGACCTATTTAACATAGATTAGACTTAGAGTAGACCAGAGTTGACCAGTTGACCAAAGTCAACTGTACGTCAACCTTAACCCAGTTTGTCTTAGTTTGACTTAGTTTGACCTAGATGTTAGTATGTCATTTGACCCTGATCAGCTCTTGTATTATTTCATCTTTAGGTCTGTGGCTTTACTCTGAACCCTGATTCATATTGACAGCAGGACCCCAGGCGAGTACATTCTCTGATAACTTATTCTCAATTTATGATAACTGTTATGATTCATGTACTTAGTGTTGATATGCTTATTCCTGACACATGGTTCTCACGGATTGGTATTCTTGGATCCCGACGAGAGATGTTTCTCCTTCTTAGGTTGGGATGTATTGTGCAAGCTCCCTTGTAGCTCTTGCTCAATATATGGTCACTGATTCTAGAGAAGGTTCGTGACCTTCTTAGTAGAATCCCGTGCAGTGACGTGTCCTGTTTGGATCCATTCTACCAGTTGGGGTAGGGGGAGTAGTAGCGTATGCCTGTGATCATATCCCTTGTATTCTTGAACAGTGTGAGTCATATACCGCACTTATGACTTGCCAGGCCGATTCTTGACAGTTACCCAAGCCAATCATAAGTTGAAACTGCTACTCACACACATTGGATATATGGCTTACCTTGATTTGTGTACATACCCTGATTTAGTTCTACTTTCTTGTTCTAGCTCTAGCTCTACAGCTTACCATGCCATGATACATATATGTACACTCCATGATTTTATTGTATATGCTCTATTTACAGTCTTATAGCTTTTATTCTATCTTGAGATCTGTTATGAGATATATGTACTCGTTTCATCCTGACTGGATATGTTGACAAATTTTAGGAGTAGTTGTGCCCTCATTTTTGGACTTCATGATGTTGCTAGCTGAGGGGGATCTCACTATTCTTCTATGTGAGTTGCCTGGTAGTTATCCTTAGTTAGTCTTGCTGTTCCTTCTTTATCTTTCATGTCTTATGATTATTGTAGATTCTAGTTGTTCTAGTGATATTGTTATTAATTCTTGTCTTATCTTCCTTAGTTTTGTGATGTGACATGAGTACATTTCTAGTTATGGATTCTTAGATGTTGTAGTTAGTATAGTATACTTGACAGCGTTCTACCGTCGATACCGCGGCGTAGGCTGGGCGTGGCCCACGTATTTGTACCCGTATATCCGGGTGCGGGTCGTGACACGTTTTTAGTGGTGGCCCATGCAGGTCAGTCTTTGCAGTTAATGCGAAGTCGTGGTAGTACTTGAGTTTCTTTGTGCTACTGCGAGCCTGCCCTAGGATTAAGGTTGAGTCATGGAATATTTTAGGATTTTGGTACTCAATCACATATTAGGAACTCTTGGTATATTCCAGGGATGACCCCTAGGAATCTTGTTTCGAAGGCTTTCAAATCTTTTCCTACTCGTTTCCATTCGTCCTGATTTCTAAAATATCTGTCTGTATCAAACTTTATTCCTTCTTGGGATGAGTTTGTGGACCCCAGAGGGAAGTTATAAGTTGGACTTGTATCTTCTAGGTTGAGACGTGAATATGATTTACCAACCTCGTATCATGGTCGAGGTTTGTTTTAGACTATATTCTACCATTTTCTATCTTGACCTAGGTAGTACCCTCGGGACTTTCCCTGAGATTTTCCTCTGAACCCTATCTCGGAAGTTGTTTCCGTTGTTTCTATTAACTTACCCTTGACTTGTTGTTGAATTTTAAATCTTAATATTCGTTGTTGACCTTTGATTTCGTTTTGGATAATTCTTTTAAAAATTGAGTTAAGATATCCTGATAAACATATTTTGGACGAGGACGATGAGAACAATAAGTGTCTACTTTATTGATGGAGTTTAGAATTCATCGCAGTCATATTAGCTAGCGAGACAAGGACATGGAGCCTGATTTGGATATACTATCCTAGTTATGTCATTTAGATTCTCTTGCAGCCATACCGGTTGGCGTGGTAAGGAATCTAGATGACATGATTATAGGGTGTATACCATAGTTATGGACTTCATTGTTTATTACCGCTATGCTTACTGGCGTGGCGAGAATTCTGACAACATGGTTTTGGATAGACGTGTATGGTTATCAGGTCATATCTTAAGTTGATTCACTTCTTTTACTAATTGAGCAAGATAATTCCTACCATTATTTCTTGTTTATCATTATATTCTCTCCAATCGCATGATAATTTTCTCATCTTACTGTCATTTCCTTTGCCTTGTTTAGCTATTTCTTGATTACACAAATCGCCTATCTCGTATCTACATCTTTCATCTACACTTGAAAACTCTAAAATTTTGAAATTTTCATATCTAAATTGTTTCTTAAAATTTGATACTATTAAGATTTGATTTCCTTCTGTCCATGACCAATCAATTTTGGTCGTCTTGTTTATCGTGCCAAAGAGTCTTTGTTGCTGACTAGACTCTAGATGACTTCAAATTCCTTGTGACTTGAGTTCCTTCCTAAATTGTGCTTTTAGGACTTTGATTTCGAATTCATAATTTTATCGTCTTTCATAACTGAACTTGGATCTTGATCGTGTTTATGCGACCTATAATCCGATTTCTATCAAATCTGTCTCTCAATCGTGCTATTCTCAAATTTTTCTTTCCATTTGCTTCTCTTAGCCTTGTTTTAGATCATGACTATCCAACTTTGATTTTCATGATCTTGATAATCTTAACCCTCAAATCGTGCCAAGTGAACTTAGACTATTTTCGATTTTAATCGCGTTCGAACTTGGAACTTCATGATTTTATCAATCATCCTCCTTAATCTTTGATCGGGCCTATAAGACATTGACTTCGATTTTTGTTTGTGTCTGAAATTTTATCTCAACTATGCCAAATCTTGTTTTGGTCATGGTTAGCTTTTCATCTTGATCGAGCATGTGCGACTTTCAGGTTGATTTCCATCAACCTAAGTCCTACGGGTCACCCCGTACTTGAACTTCATTTATATCGTCGATTCCTCTAATCGTCTCTAAAATTGTGCCCCAATGACTTGGCTTATTTCTAAAATCATGCACATATAATTTTGTTCATATCATGATTCTATCGTGCCAAATCCCTCATCGTGCCTGAACAATTGTAAATCGATTTCTTGATCGTGCAAACTCGTCATTCTTGGATCGTGCCTAAAATATTGCCTAAATCTTCTATCATGTTTTAACCCCACTACCAACCTTTAAATTTCGAGGACGAAATTTTTATAAGGTGGGTAGGATTGTAAGCCCCTGAATTTTGGGCTCATTTTTTTTTCAATTTTATAAATCAATTATTTTGAACAAATATTAGTATTTGATTATTATTTGATTTAATGCTCTTTACCGTGACTTGGAATTCTAGAGCATCAGGGATGCCAGTCTCTGGAAACTTCCTTCTTGGAGTTTGTAGTAGACGAGATTATCTTCATTTTGATATGTCCTGTCCCACTTGAACTCGTTCCCTTGTGCTCTTTTTGCTTCGCACAAGTTCGGGTCAATATTAGACCATTTAATTATTAATTGAATTCCCACTCTTTTTCTTGATCATCATATGCACGTTACTGTGACTTTTAATTTAGGAGCACCAGACCTGTCATTTTCTCGAAACCAACTTGTCATGCCTGATCTACTCGAGACGCTCTTCACCCATGACCTTCGTGTCTCACTCAGACACTCCATTTTGTGCTCCATTTTCTTCGCACAACTTTCGGTTCAATTTAGGCCAATTAATTATCTACCGTGAAATCTGATTTAATTTCCAATTTAATTTTGGGACCCGACATCGACCCAACCTAGTCGACCCCAAATAGGAACACGGCCCACACGAAGCCTACTACCCACATGAAACTTGTGTCCCATTTATTAGAGTCCCCGTATATTATTTATTTACCCATGATTAGAAATCTCTATTTTTAATTCGAATATTGCCTCCTGTCCGATTTTGGCCCGACCCGGCTCGACCGAACCCGAACCCAAGCTCCCTGTTGTCCTCTCATGACTGCCTAAATACCCCACATAATTTCCCTATTTTTCCTATTTGGAAATATCCACTTTTCTCTCTCTTCTCTCTCTCTAAATATTTCTCTGTCTCTCTCTATATATAAATACCTATATATATATATTATATATATATGGATAACTTCCCCTCTCTCTCATCCTCACCACACTCTCTCTCACAACCCCCTCCAGCCGACCTCCTTTTCCCCCCTCCATTCAAATATCTCTCTCACTCATTCTATATATATATTAATATATATACCCACACACAAATATCTTCCTCTCCCATCACTCTCTCTCTACCTACACCCCTTCCCTCTCCCATCAGGACAAGCCCCCCTTGTACGAGACACACACACCCCCCCCATCTCTATCTCACTATTCTCACCCTCTCACTCTCTTTCTATATTATAACACACACACACATATATTATATATATATAATCTCTCTCTCCCTCTCTCTTCAAAACAACACCAACACCACCACAACCATTCTCCCTCCCCCCCCCATGGCCGAGAGCTCCCCGAGCTCCTCCTTCCTCCTCCTCCCCGAGCTTCTCCTCCTCCTCCTCCCAAACACATCCACACCACAATCACTACTCACCATCACCATCATCAACTCCATCCCCACCACCATGCAACACCACCACCGCCACCATCTCCTCCACCACTCCGCCACCCACCATGCCGAGGCTACCGCCGGCGCCGTGTCGCCGCCTCTGGCCGGCCTCCGTCGCGTGAGGCAGCCCGCAGCAGCAGCATGCAGCGCAGCTGCAGCAAGAAGCAGCGCGGCAGCAGCAGCCGCGCGTGGCCGCGCGCCGCCGTCGCATGGCCGGCCGCCGCCGCCAGCAAGCCACCCTCCATGGCCGGGCGCACACCCCCGCACTCTCCCGTGGCGGCCAACGTCCTCCGGGACGCGCCGTCTAGGCGTTTTCAACGTTTTTCTCGGAGTTCCGTCGACGCGCGCGGGAACGGAGTACAATTTCGACGTTTCAGGACAGCAACTTCGCACCGATTTTCTGGACAATCCAACCGTTGGATCGGCGATTTCTTTGTTCCATCTCAATCTCGGTATATACCCCTTCATCCCTCTCAAATTTGAACCGTTAATTTCGTCGTTTGATACATCAAACCGGCCACCAAGTTGACGTTTTAATTTGTACTGTTTTTGGACAGTTTCGTGACGCCAACTTCGCGGGTTCGTATCTTCGCCGTCGCAGCTTCGTTTTGCGCGCCGTCAGTTCTGGTGCACAGCTGGTATAACCCTCTTCCTGCCCCCTTTAGATTTCATTTCAGTTTGAGCTTGTTAGGTCGGTCGAATTCGACGTCAAATTTGGCCGTTCGAATTCTTAGTGTTGCACTTGTAAAATTCCATTTTTGAACCCGGGACTCCGGATTCAATTTCTGACACCACCAATAGACTCGTGGCGTCGTTCTGGTATGTTTTCATATAAAGTTTGCTTGATTTGGAGGCGTTGACCCTGGCACGCATTTCGGTGCAAAGCGGGTCCCACTTTCTGAGTCAACGGGACTTTTTGATGCCGGCTCATCGGAATCCAATTCCGGATATACCGTTGAGTTCGTATCGTCATTCTGGACTCGTTGACATATAATTTACTAGGTTTTAGTGGACATTTGTTCCGGCACGCATTTCGGTGCAAGTCGGATACCAATATCCGGGTCAACGTGTCATTTTGAGTTCGGCTCATCGGAATCCAATTCCGAATATACCATTGAGTTCATATCGTCATTCTGGACTCGTTGACATATAATTTGCTGAGTTTTGAGGACATTGGCTCCGACACGCTTTTCTGTGTAAATCGGAATTTCAATGTCCGGGTCAACGAACCAATTTGAGATCGGGTCAACGGAATCCAATTCTGGATATACCGTTGGATTCGTTTCGTCATTCTGGATTAGTGGACATATAATTTGTTAGATTTTGTGCACTTTTATTTTGGCACATTTTTCGGTGCAAAGTGTGTCCAACGGCGGACATCATTTTGGCCCAAAATTACCGTTTTGCCCCTGTGTCCAAATTGGACTTTTGGACAGGCTATCCTAGCTGATTTGACCATTCTGGACACGTTCGTGATGTTAGTTTCATCATCCGACAATATCTGTAGATTCTTTCCTTTTTGTGTTACCATATTATTATAATATTTTCTCCTTTTGGTTGTTTTAGAGACCTGTCGATTTCAGTGATTTCTAAATCACTGAAATTCATAAGTTGACCTTGTAGATGGTTATAGAGACTAGCGTGACCATGGTTGACTACTTTGACTAGACGTCGAAGTAGAGTCAACAGTTGACCTAGGTTTGATCAGACTTGACCAACGTTGACTTTTTGACCAAAGTCAACTGTAGGTCAACCATTGACCTATTTAACCTAGATTAGACTTAGAGTTGACCAGAGTTGACCAGTTGACCAAAGTCAACTGTACGTCAACCTTAACCCAGTTTGTCTTAGTTTGACTTAGTTTGACCTAGATGTTAGTATGTCATTTGACCCTGATCAGCTCTTGTATTATTTCATCTTTAGGTCTGTGGCTTTACTCTGAATCCTGATTCATATTGACAGCAGGACCCCAGGCGAGTACATTCTCTGATAACTTATTCTCAATTTATGATAACTGTTATGATTAATGTACTTAGTGTTGATATGCTTATTCCTGACAAATGGTTCTCACGGATTGGTATTCTTGGATCCCGACGAGAGATGGTTCTCCTTCTTAGGTTGGGATGTATTGTGCAAGCTCCCTTGTAGCTCTTGCTCAATATATGGTCACTGATTCTAGAGAAGGTTCGCGACCTTCTCAGTAGAATCCCGTGCAGTGACGTGTCCTGTTTGGATCCATTCTACCAGTTGGGGTAGGGGGAGTAGTAGCGTATGCCTGTGATCATATCCCCTTGTATTCTTGAACAGTGTGAGTCATATACCGTACTTATGACTTGCCAGGCCGATTCTTGACAGTTACCCAAGCCGATCACAAGTTGAAACTGCTACTCACACACATTGGATATATGGCTTACCTTGATTTGTGTACATACCCTGATTTAGTTCTACTTTCTTGTTCTAGCTCTAGCTCTACAGTTTACCATGCCATGATACATATATGTACACTCCATGATTTCATTGTATATGCTCTATTTACAGTCTTATAGCTTTTATTCTATCTTGAGATCTGTTATGAGATATATGTACTCGTTCCATCCTGACCGGATATGTTGACAAATTTTAGGAGTAGTTGTGCCCTCAATTTTGGACTTCATGATGTTGCTAGCTGAGGGGGATCTCACTATTCTTCTATGTGAGTTGTCTGGTAGTTATCCTTAGTTAGTCTTGCTGTTCCTTCTTTATCTTTCATGTCTTATGATTATTGTAGATTCTAGTTGTTCTAGTGATATTGTTATTAATTCTTGTCTTATCTTCCTTAGTTTTGTGATGTGATATGAGTACATTTCTAGTTATGGATTCTTAGATGTTGTAGTTAGTATAGTATACTTGACAGCGTTCTACCGCCGATACCGCGGCGTAGGCTGGGCGTGGCCCACGTATTTGTACCCGTATATCCGGGTGCGGGTCGTGACAACAGTCCCAGCTCTTGCCTGGGCTTTGAAGGTAGCGTCCTGGATGGTATCAGGACATTGCATTATTATGACACGGTTCATACCCGAACTACCTTTTCAGTCCCTGATGGCGAGGTGCCAGGGGAGATTTTGTATATGGCAGCCTTATACCATGTTACGGCGAGCAAGCCTTCCGTTAATTTCGACCCGAGTACCAGTTTATCGTGGGTACTGGCTTGGAGAAGAAGCCCAAGGGGTCTAAGAAGAGGAAGAGGAAGGCGAACACAGTTCCCGGGCCTGACTCGGAGTCCACCACTGTGGACGAAGAGAATGATGAGCATGATGCAGATAACTCTTCCCTTCCAGTGGAAGATGTTGGGGCGGATCAGCCACCTATTATGTCAGATGAGATGGTGGCGGATCAGCCGCCTGTTGCACCTGGTCCTGTACGGAAACGTAGCAGGAAAATCTCCCCTGTTGGCGGTATTCCTTACTCCCAGAAACGGGCTGCGACCAGACGTCGCAAGTTAACTATAAAGGAGAGAAGCAAGGACGTCGACCCCGCTTCGGAGGTAAATCGAGTTACTACCATCTTTATTCAGTTCTTCCTTTCTCCCGAACTTTGATCTTAATCAATTTTCTTTCCTCTCGTAGGCGTCAGAAGAAGAGGGATCTCGCGAACCGGCCACTGTTTCTGAAGTCGATCCAGCACTGAATACTTTGATCAATGACATGTGTGCTGGGATTATTTCTGCCGGTGCTCTCTCGATTGCGGCTGAGGGATCTCACGTTGCTGAGGTCGCGACTCGAGACGACGGGGGCTCCGATGAACCTGTCCCCAAAACTGCTGAATTCCATCAAGGTAACACTGATCCAGTCGTACCTCCTTCCGAGGCGGCTGGGACAGAAGAGCCAGCTGAATTTGGCTTGAGGGTTACTGGTGAGGGGACTATGGCGGTTGTGAGTGAACCGCAGCCTCCACACTCCTTCCCTGGTAAGATAAGCCAAATCTTAACTAGTGAGGAGGCCTATCTGCTCTATCATCACATCCTTCGGGTTAGACTATTTGATGGTTGCTCTGGACATACAGGTCCTGCCCTTTCAGTGCCGATGACGGACATTGTTAAGGTAGGCTCTGCCAGAGGAGATCTGGTGGAGGGGAGCGTGCCCTCTCCTCTTCCTACTTATCTTGAGGGGCCTCTCGCCGGATCGAGTTTGGGAGGTCATATGGCGGCACAGCCTGGACAGGGAGCAATGGTCCCTGCATCTTCCTCTGCTCGTATGACTTTGGGGGTTGACCTTTCAGCCTTACCGAGTATCCAGATTGTTCGGGCCGTGGAGGAAGAATTGGCCGCTGTTCAAGCGTCCTTTCGCTCAAAATTTATTTTCCTTGTGGTAGTAGCGGCAAGTTCTATTGCGTCTTCGTCGACACTGCCAGCCACACTTCCTTTGACACCGTCCTCTACGGAAGTTCTGGACGAGGCATCGCAGGATGTAGTTGATAGTTTCTACCGCCACTTGAAGAGAGGAGTAGAAGCTGCTGTGGAGCGGAGGACCCCTTTCGCCTTGGCTCGATAATGCGCCCAAGGCCAAATTGACATTCTCAAAACCCTTCCCGGTGGAGCGGGGATAGTCACGCTTCTGGAGCCGAAATTTCTAGAGGCTGATCAGCTGGTGGCCCAGTTTCAGGTGCTGCGGCAAGCTGATCTGTCTGCTGCGATAGATCAAGAGCGCGGTTTCCTCATAACTGTCGTGAACAAGATAAGGGTCGCTCGGGATACGGTCAAGCCGGTCATACTGAAGGACCTCCGTGATCTGTCTCAGCTATATGATCAGTTGAGCCGCGAGAGTGAAGATTGCACGGCTCAGGAAGCGACTGCCTCTCGTGGGGTAATGGACACCCGGGAGCAGATCCTCGAGCTTCAGAGGAAGCTGGCTTTCTTGGAGTCTTAACTCGAAGTTGCCCGTACAGAAAAGGGGATGATTATCCAGGAGGCCGACAAAGTTACTCGAGCTTCTGTTGGCCTGGAGCTTGCTCTGAAGAAGCTTGAGGATGGATGGCGGGCTCACGTGCACTTGGATGATGCGGAGCGGATGTCTCAGGAGGCCGAGCGCCGAGCCAAGCAGCGGTTGGAACGGAGGACTGCCTTGCTGAGGAGCCGTCTCCTGGAATTATGTACCACCGAGCCATAGTCGGCTCTTTTCCTTCTTTTTATTTTTTGTTGCTTTTCTTTCTTGAGGAGGACGTGGTCCCCAGAACATGTAGTAATCTTATCTTTCAAATAAAAGAGTATGCTTTATTCTACCCTTTATTTGTACCGCTTATTGTGTTTGTGGTGTTGTAGTATTCGCCCCACTGGGGAACCGTTTGTGGACTTGTTACCCTTGGCATACCTTGGTTTTAGGTACAGATAACAAGTTGATGGGGATACTTGAAACAAATCCACAGTAAGGTGGCTATGGACGTTCCTGGTATCGGGAGAAAGAATGCCATGGGGCAGCTGGGCCCCCGGGGAATGATGAGAAGTGAGGGGCATGTACTAGGAAACTTAGTATAGCATTTGGGGTCAACAGTGGACATTTGTGGTCAACAGAGGACATTTGTGGGCCTATTATCCTTGGCGTACCCTGATTTTTTTGTACAGATAATAGGTCGAGATAGAACCAACATAATTACTCAGAGGTAATGAGGAGGTGGTAAATATGAGGATTTCTTCGATGGAGCCTTCCCACTCAGAGGTAATGAGGATATGGCAGGAGTGGGCTCCATGAAGGGAATATAGAACAACTCAGAGGTAATGAGGACGTGGAAGTTCTATGTGAGGGGCGGTTTATTTTTTGATGGAAGGGAAACAACTCAGAGGTAACATCGACGTGGTTGTTTCGGAAAATCTGTGGATCTGTTACCCTTTTTGTGCACTAAAAGTGCGGGTATTTGATCATAAGGGGGGAGCTCTTTTTGGGAAGAAAGTTCAGAGGTATAATCATACATGACTTATTACCTAAAAGGCGCAATATAGATTCATCTGTAGTGACCAGAGTGTAAGTTCAGCGGTACCTACGGGTACATAACTCGACAATCTGGGAGATTTGGAGTCGGCATATGAGTTCAGTAGTACGAGGGGGTACATGACTCGTCATTCTGGAAGATTTGTAGTCGGAATGTGAGTTTAGCGGTACCAGTGGGTACGTAACTCATCACTTTGGCAGATTTGTAGGTGGGATGTGAGTTCAGTGGTACCAGAGGGTACGTAACTCATTGCTTTGGCAAATTTGTAGTCGGGGGGTGAGTTCAGCGGTACCAGTGGGTACGTAACTCATTGCTTTGGAAGATGTCATTTCAGACGTAATACTTCTTTAGGAACTTGCCGTTGATGGGCAACATGAGCAAGTATCTATTTTGTTTTGCGAGGCGGTAAGCTCCATTGGAGAATACAGCATCGATGATGAAAGGGCCTTCCCACTTTGGCTGGAAGTTGTCGACAGTTTTGTGAGTCATAACCATCGGCCTCCGAACTGCCAGAACGAGATCGCCCACTTGGAATGTTCTGATTTTAACCTTCTTGTTGAAGGCTCCCGAGATACGTGCCTGGTATAGCTCGATTCGTTGTTGAGCTAATAGGCGCTTCTCATCTAGGGCCTCCAACTCTTGTAGTCGGCGATGGTGATTATCATCTGTCGTCAATCTGTATGTGAGAGCGACATGGAGTGAGGGGATTTGAGTCTCCAGTGGGAGAATTGCCTCGCTTTCGTATACCAGAGAGAATAGTGTATTCCCGGTGGCAGTCCGTACTGTAGTACGGTACGTCCATAAGTATTTACCGAGCTTTTCATTCCAGTCGCGTTTGTTTGATGACACGAACTTCTTGAGAAGCTTGATGATTATTTTGTTGAATACTTCAGCCAGACCATTAGCCGCCGGATTGTATGGTGTTGAAGCAATATTCTGGATTCGGTGTTTGTCGCAAAACCGATAGAAGGCGTGGCTTGCGAACTGCGGACTATTATCGTGGATGATCCTTTGGGACAGTCCAAAGCGATAGATGATGTAATGCTTGAGGAAGTTGATCACGTTTGAAGTCTTTACTTCTGCCAGCGGAATAGCATCCGCCCATTTGGAAAAGTAATCCGTAATTGCGAGTATGAAGCGATGTCCTCAGGACGAAGGCGGAGTGATCGGACCGATGATGTCCATTCCCCATGCTTCGAAGGGCCAGGATGCCACCGTCGGATGTAGAAACTCGGATGGCTGGTGGATGAAATCTGCGTGGACTTGACAGGCTTTGTATTTTCTTGCATAGTCTATCGCGTCTGCAACCATCATGGACCAGTAATAGCCCATTCGTCGAAGGCGATCCTGTAGTTTTGGGCCAGGCTGATGGGCCCCACAGATGCCATCATGAGCTTCACGTACAGCTTTTTTGGCTTCTATATTTGACAGACATCGAAGCAGTAATCCATCGTATGATCGCTGATACAGCATTTTTGTCTCTGTATCGTAGAAGAATCTGAGAGAACGTCTTCTGATAGAAGTGGCTTCCTTCGGATTCTCCGGCAGGATGTCGTAGACTACGAAGTCAATGAATGGTTGTCTCCAGTCTGGTGCTTCGTCGACTGTCAGCGCGGAGTAACTCTCAACACATTGAACATTATTCCTGGGACAGACCAACTCACGGCCTATGATGTCAACCAGATGATAAGCATAATTCGGAACTGCTAAGGAAGCGGCAAGGCCTGCTAGGGCATCGGCTTCGATGTTCTGGAGCCAAAGAACGTGCTCTATGAAGAAACCCTCCAGGGACGAGATGATGTCAACTGCTATTTGGTGATAGGGGATCATGTCTTCATGGCGAACCTCGTATGAACCCCGAATCTGATTGACGATTAGCTGCGAATTGCCGTATGCTTCAAGGTACTCTACCCCCAGCTCTTTTACAAGTCAGAGAGCAATGACCAAAGCGTTGTACTCGGCCACGTTGTTTGAACAGGGCTCCGTAAGGGAATAAGCTCGATTGAGCACCAACCCGGTGGGAGAAATCAGCACTACTCTGACTCCAGTGACGATGCTGCCCTTGGGTCCGGTTCTAGAAGCACCGTCGAAGAACATTCGACATATGGTATCCTGGGAGGCCATATTTGAATTAGCGACCTCGTCTGGAATCTCTTTGTCTATTTTGGTTGTATCCGAACCTGGATGAGCTGCTAAAAAGTCTGCCAGAGCTTGACCTTTAACAGCCTTTTGCGGGACGAAGATCATGTGGTAGGGGGACAGTAATATCGCCCAGGTAGCAAGACGAGAGCTGAGTGCGCCTGGTTTAGTTATGAGGACCCTGGGGGGTTGACTCTTGATATGACGTAGATGGTTTGTCCTGTGACGTAGTGTCGCGTCTTCTGAATGGCAAAAACCAGAGCAAGGCACTCTTTCTCTACGGCAGTGTATCGATGCTCCGGCCCTATCATCATTCGGCTGAGGTAATATATATCTTGCTCATGGCCTGCATCATTGTTTTATGCTAGCAGAGCACCGAGAGAATGTTCCATTGCTCGTACATAGAGCAAGAATGGTTTTCCAGCAATCGGGGCTACCAGGACTGGAGGGTTCGTCAGGTATTCTTGGATGCTGTCGAAGGCACGCTGGCATTCTTCATCCCATACGAATGAAACGCCTTTCTTCATAAGGTGGGTGAATGGTTGACATCGTCCGGAGAGGTTAGAGATAAACCTCCTGATGTAGGCTAGCCTCCCTTGAAGGCCTCGGAGTTCACGAAGATTTCTCGGGGGACCCATCTCCATGATCGCCTTCGTCTTCTCAGGGTCTACGTGGATACCCTGGGAGGTAATGATGAAACCCAAGAACTTCCCACTGGATACGCCCAAGAAGGATTTTGTGGGTTTCATTTTCAAATTGTGTGCTCGTATCAGGTCGAACACTGTCCTTAGATCATGCAGGTGATCTTCCTTAGAGCGGCTTTTGACGACGATATTGTCGACGTAGCATTCCACTGTCTTGCGCAAGTGGTCTCTAAAGATGACGCTCATAGCTCTTTGATAGGTGGTACCAGCGTTCTTTAAACCGAAAGGCATGACTGTGTAGCAGTAAGTACCAATTGGTGTTCGGAATGATGTATGCTTTTCGTCATCAGGGAACATCTTGATTTGGTTGTATCCCGAGAAACCATCCATGAATGACATACGTTCAAAGCCGCAGGTGTTGTCGATCATGATGTCTGTGATAGGGAGAGGGAACTCATCTTTAGGACACGCCTTATTCAGATTGTGAAAGTCGATGCAGATTCGAATCTTTCCACTTTTCTTGAGGACTGGTACTATGTTGGCGACCCAATCAGGATGTTGTTCCTCGCGGATGAAGCCGCTGGCTATCAGTTTGTTTATCTCGGCTTCAATGGCATTCATGACGTTAGGACGGAACCGACGTTGCTGTTGCTTGACCGGTTTTACGTCCGGACGGATGTTGAGCTTGTGAAGTACAATCTCAGGGTTCAGTCCTGGTATATCTTCGTAGCTCCAGGCGAACACGTCGATGTATTCTCTGACGATTTATAGTAGTGATTCTCGCTCTCCGTCTGTCAGATTCTTGCTGACGAAGATGGGCTTTGGAAAGGACTCATCACCGAGATCGACTTGTACAACCTCATCCTCGGTGGGAGGCTCTCTTTGTTCGAACCGCTTATCCCACTGCGCATCTAGTTGTTGTGCCCATGGCTCTAGCTCAAGAAGTTCGGGAATGTCTTCATCTTCTTCGTAGGCGTCGGCAAATACCATATTGACGGACCAGACTTGCCTGAGCATGTCCCCGATGCTGACATCTGAATCGGAAGTGGGTGATCCGGTTGAGTGTGAATGCCAGTCGTGTTCCTCGTCTGAGCTTTCAGGTGTCATTGCAGGTGTGACATAACCTAGCCCACATCTGGTTTTGTTGTAGTAGTCTCGTGGTTTCCCAGCCGGGACCGGCGATTGTAAGGGTAATTGCCGTCCAGTGTCGTAGTTCAAGCCTGGTGTAGTTTCCAGATCATACCCTTGTTTTTGCATACGGTACTTGGATTGGGAACTATACAGATAAAGGGGCAATCTCCCGGTGTCGGGTTCGAGATCAACATCTTCTACCCTGAAGGGTTGTAGATCATTCTTCCGACCGAAGATGATTGGATGATCCTCTCCCTCGATTATGCGGTAAACGTCTTCCACTGGAGTTAGTTGGTTTGCGGTGTAGACATTTGTTACCTGTGTGTGCAGGTGAGTGCCTATGCTGTGTTCCATAGCATACATTGTACAAAGCTTATCAAGCTCGAGGTAGTTCAAAGACAGCCCTTTATTGATGAAGTAAGGTATCTTTTCTAGTGGGATTACATCATCTGCGGATGGCACATCAGTGTAAGCAGCCACATACTTGGCCAGCTCTGACTCTTCTTCAGCCACCCCCTGTGTAAATGCAGACTGAGAGGATGACTTGGGCAGATTGATTATCAGAGGCTCCATGGGTAGAGCAGAACGTAGAGTCGTTGGCGTACTGGCTACCTCCAGTTGGGTGCTCGGTGCTGAGCGGGGAGTTGTTGGCTGGCTAGCAGTCCCTGGCTTATTGCTTGGTTGCCGATTCATTCTGGAAAGACGAATTGTCAACGGCTTGATAGAGGGATTGAGCTCCTCTGCTTGTTGCTGGCTAGCTTTAAACAGCCTGATTGTCAGTGGCTCTGTCGTGGGTCTTGGCGCTTGGCCAGACCTTGGCAGTCGGATTATTATCTGTTCCTCTTGTGCAGAGAGGCTAATTGCGTCCTTACGCAGAGTGGCTGTAAGGGGCGCAGTTATGTCGGGTTTGCGGGCTTGGAGGTAGATCGTCAGAGGTTCTTCTGATCCAGTTACTGCCTCAGTTTGAGCTTGAGTATCTCCTTCGGCAAGATGCTTTTTTGATTTCTCGTACAAGCATGAATCTGAGTAGTAGGATTCGACCCCTTTGAAGGGATCGATGTCGGCAAATTCTGTCCTCACGAGGCTGTGCTTGTTAACGTACTTGAAGCACTGGTGCAGTATCGACGGCACGATTATGTAATCGTGTATCCAATGGCGCCCCAGGAGAATATTGTAGGAAGTGTCCGCATATATGACATAACAGGTCACTTCTGACTGAAGGTCGCCGATTTGGCACTTCAGGCAAATCTTTCCGATCGGGTAGCTCCTGCCCGAATTTAATCCGCTGATGGCGGTGCTTGTCGACGTCAGGCGATGCATTGGGATGTGTAGATGGTGTAGTAAGCTTTTTGAGATAATGCTTATGGAAGACCCGAGATCAATATGCATCCGATCCACCTTGATATCGCCAATGTACCCAGTATAATACATCGGGCGATCGTGCAGGTTGGTCTTGATGAGCATATCTTGCGGAGTGAAGACAATGTTCGGTATTGACCCTGTGCAAGCACTGTCCTGGAGATCTGCAGGCGGGCTTTCTCCAGTGAGATTAGACTGAACTAGATATGCGTCGACATTCTTGAGTGCCTCGCTTAGTGCGACGCGAACATCCTTGGAGAGTCTCAGGAGTTCGTATAGCGATAATTTGGCCGGTGTGTTGGCCAATTGTGCTAGGATGTCAAAGTTGTATGGCCTCTCTAGCCCATGAGGAGACTCCCTTCGGAGCGGTTTGTCGAAGCGAGTCTCCTTCGGCCTAGTCTTGTCGGTCATCGAAGGTTGCGAAGGTTCTGGAGCATCCGCAGCTGTCGGCTGATGGTCTTCAGCCGAGTTACCCGGTGGAGGTTGGTTTTGTGCGCCGGAGCGGGTAACAACAGCGGTAGCTTCTTCGACCTCTGTCGAGATCGTACGGCATGATTTGACTTTTCTATTCTTCTTTTTGCTGGTGGAGGGAGGTGCGGACTGAGTTATCTCAGGTACCAAGTCCGGATGGACCCACATGATCTCCCTCCGTGATGTCGTAAGGGGCACTAGGCCAGCAGCTTGGTCTCGGGGAGGTGAAAGGTTAGCGACTTCCATCTTTGCTCTGGGGACGGGTACTACTCCATCTTGAGTCTTTGTCAGAGGGAAGCTGCCAAATTGTACTGACACCATGTTGGCCGCCACGGTCACCTCTTCGAAATCAATGGCCAGGGCCTTAGAATCGATGAGATGTTGGATGTATCGCTTCAGCTGGTAACAGTCTTGGGTAGCAGGGTAAACATAGCGATGGTAATGGCAGTACTTGGGACTCTCTATATCTGCAGGACGAGGCTCACGCCTGGGAGGAGGGAGCTGAATTCGTCCTCCTTGGATGAGCATGTCTAAGATGGGTTTAACATGGCCATCCTCGAAGGAGTAAGTCATCTGAGGCCACTGCTTTTCTGCCGGCTTTGGTTCGGGCTTTGGGGCTGTGTCGGCCACCATAGCCTGCTTGCCCTTGTTGTCTCGATTACTGGAGGAATTACCACCGTTGTTGTTGTTGATGTTAGGGCGTTTGCCCTTGTCCTCCCCTTCCGAGATATGCAATCCCAGTTGGCGGGCTTTCTTCACCTTGTCTTCTGTGCTAGTGGCACTGATGATGAACGTCTTCCAATCCTTGAATTGACTTTCGCCTATCCAGAGGCTGATTGTGGGAAGCAGTCTCTTTTGGCAAATTTAATCAAGGAGGAATCAGGGTTACCGGAAGGCAGCTTCATCGCGGTTTGGCGAAACCGCTCGATATAGTTTCTTGTCAGCTCCTTTTCTCCCTGAACAACGTCCATGAGGGTGGACATCGTCACGTCTTGTCCTACTTCGTAGAACCTCTCCAAGAACATACGTTTGAAAGTAGGTGATGTACCTGCTTGCAGTACCTGTCGAAGGCGACCCCTTCTAATGCTCTAATTAACAGCCGCGTAAGGATGGCGTCGTCATGAGGCAGATGGTCGGTTGTGACTTCAAAGTAGGTGATGTACCTGCTTGCAGATGTCTTCCCATCATATGGATTGATGTGGATTGGTTTATATTTTGGTGGAAAGGGAACTTCTCTCCACGCAGCAGGATACGGTTAACGCATCCTGAGGTCCTGGCAGGTTTCTCGGGCTTGGAACATGGCCCAGAGTTCCTGGACCTCTCTTCTTGCCTTCCTGGCCTCGTCTGCAGTGGTGGGAGCCGATATTTCAGGAGGATTATCGCCCGGGTTTGGTGCAGCTGAGTTCGAGTCCGTATTGACCGCGGGACCCAAGCTTGTTTGGCCAGGCGTCCTTCCTTGCAGAGTTGGAAGGGCCGCTTTGATCTCGTCCACAGACTTGACCAAAGCATGCAGTATGGCTTCCAGAGTGTCGATGTGTTGGCGATCACTGGGACCCTCTTGGTTGCTGTCCGTCATGAATACCGTCCTTACATGAGGAGAGATGGAATGAACGGTAGAGGATGTGCCCTCTGAGTCGTCCCTTGTATAGAGAAGTCGTCAGGGTATGTGGGAATATTCTCCTCTGGTTCGGACTCAGAAAGAGTGGTACCCCCAGCTTCAGAGCTTGCCTCGTCTTGAGAATTGTGGACGTCCTCGGGGACGTCAGAATCTGCTACATCTGTTGGGTGAACCATTTCCTCCGGACTATCTTCTTGGAACACTGGGTTGTTGTGGATATTTGGAGGAATGCTACCCCCGGCTCCAGTGTCTCCCAGAGATGTGGACGAATATTCCAGTGTGGCAGATTTCGTCTTTGAGCGGGTACCTTGGTAAACTCCTCCTGTAACGGTGGTAGACAACCGTTTAGAAGAGAGTTTCTTGGTTACATCGGTTGAAATTTTCGGGCTGGAGACACTTGTTTTCTTCCCTCCACCGCTGCCAGGAATCTTCAGAGCAGAATTGCAAGAGGCGACAAGAAGCGCCTCGTCTTCTAAGCTTGGGTGTTGCAGCCTTTGGAAGACGGACCGTCGGTCTTTTTGTACTGCTGCCTTGTTGTAGCAGCAGTTCACAATGACTTGGGTGCATTGATGTCCTTGGCAAGACTCTCTGTACATCAAATCTTCATCTCTTTCCTTGCGCTTGTGAAGAATCACGTTGCACAAGTCACCTACTTTGTGGGCTTGGGAGTCCTGAGC
Organism: Iris pallida; assembly: GCA_029216955.1. Taxonomy (NCBI): domain Eukaryota; kingdom Viridiplantae; phylum Streptophyta; class Magnoliopsida; order Asparagales; family Iridaceae; genus Iris; species Iris pallida. The sequence continues at coordinate 3,190,833 of JANAVB010010799.1, forward strand.
ACATGAGGGTGTTGACCTCCTGCCTGCTCCCTGATGTGGGGGTAGCGCGAGTACTTGCCCCTGATCGTTGTTGGAAGATTCTTGATAACTATCCCGTTCGTTGGCCGTAGGGGGCTGGATACGGGTAGTTCTGTACAACTTTCCATCAGGGGCCCGCGTAATAGTCAGCGGGATGCCCTGATAGTCAGAAGTTGGGACAGCCGACTGAGCTTGCCGAGCTCACGTTGCCCGAGACTTCTTCCTTCTAGCACCTGAGAGTGCATAGTAGGAAGAGTCCACGGAGACTGGCACATAAGAGCATCTGGGGTCAGGATCGCCTGATAGGCGGTCGAAGACTGACCGTGAGCCGCATGGATCAGATGGTATGTGGCTGGGATCAATGACCGTGCAGGCTGTCTGCGTGCGGCTATTCTTTATGGCCGTATGATCCTTCTGTATGCGGCTAGAACTTGTGGCCGTACAGGCTATCTGCATGCAGCTATCCTTTGTGGCCGTATGAACCTTTTGTATGCGGCTAGAAGTCATGGCCGTGCAGGCTGCCTGCATGCGACTAAAAGTTCTGGCCGCATAGGCTTTCTGCATGCGGCTGACGTTTGTGTCCACATGAGTTTTCTCTATGCGATTGACAGTTGCGGCCGCATGAGCCTCCATGCGGCTGGCGCCCTTATGCGGCTTGGATTGCACAGAGTTCCTCTTTGCCCCTGCAAGTCCAGCATCATAGTGCTTTCTTCTGCCGGACTTGGGGACAGCAGAGTCCTCTATGGTCTGAAGTGGGGCCGCAAGTGAGACTTCTCCGCTGTCTCGGGCAACAGAGAGTACTTCTTCGAGAGCTTGGGGAGGAGCGAATGATTTGGGTCTCCACTCCCTGCGGGCCTTCTTCGTGCGGGCTCGCCGCTGGACCGGGTCAGCGTTCCCGTCAGAGAGCATTTCTTCAAACGCATGTTGGTCGAACCGGGCGACCAGCATTTGTTGAGTGGAGCCAAGTTTGGTTGCGTCTGATTGCATCACCAACTCCTCAGCCGTGGAGAAGTTAGTCCCTAGCAGAGTCGCCATCGTGTTTGCCATTGATTATAAAAGAACAGAACAATTATATGGGAGGACTGGACTTTTACTTCACAATACAAACTCGCTCGTACAAAGAAAGCCTAGGGACGAAAACCTAGGTACAGCAATCTAAGTACGATTGTTTAGTTTTGATTCTGGGGGTGACGGTAGAGGCTCGGAAAAGCGACAGCCGCTCTGCCTTACTCCTTGGACGATCAGACGTAGCCTTGGCTCTGATGAAGAAATGCTCTCAGGATGGGAAGACTCTTTTGTGCGCGCCTTTTGTCTCTCTGTGTGTCCAGCCGGGTGGAGAGGATCTCTTTTGCAAGGGAATGGCACCTTTGTCACGCCCAAGAACCAGAATACTAGAGAGCGGGGGCGTACATAGCCAGCTACGTATATTGAAGTGCAACCCACCTCGCTATACGGTCATGGCTGTCTAGATACATGAGGGTTTAACTATAAGCCAACAGTCTCCTATGGTCATGAACAAGCCTATTGTCTCAATCACAAGCAAGCAATAGTAGTTACGTCAGAGCACCAAATATATAATAGCAAGGCGTCCCATACATTACATATTGGATGATCATGAAGCTAGTCGTACAAAATGTCAGGACTAGCAAGAGTTCAGTCATACATGATCAACCCTAGGATCTGTCAATCATGTTACAGCCCGTAGGCAGACAGTAAGTAAAGGTACAATACGAGCTAACAAGTGCTCGTCGGCTAAACGCCTCAAAAGAATAATTTTACAATAAAGTGGGGGAACAAAAAGAAACCCACTCGTTGCCAGGGTTACGCCTGGTGGTCACCATCTGGCTGGAGGGTAGGTAGATCCTCTGGTGCTGCTCCGATATCTGGCCATACAAAACCAGCTGGGTCAGACCCTAGAAAGAACAAGTGCCACAAAGGAGGCTTCACTTAGGAACTAAAACCAGCATATCACAATAGAATGTTAAAGATAATAAATAAGAACTGATAATAATAGAGATAACAACAGTAAACTGAGTACGAGGAAACCATTCAAGTAGCCAGGTCACAACCCTTAAACCAAACAAGGACCGGAGTTGCAGTCCTTCACCTGAATAGAAACCCGTCTTAAATACTATTAGTATAGTGAAGACAATAAACGAAGAGAGGACGCAGAACTGCTCCGGGAGCCAGGTTACAACCCTTAAACCAAACAAGGACCGGTGTAACGCCCCAGTCCCAAAATTCGTAGGACTAAGTACGTAGACATGCCAGCTGTATTCATACGAAGTATACTCCAATATATGGAAGCCTCGTATAAATACATAAGCTGTAAAATGCAGTAGAAACCATAACTAATCTCATCCACACAGAATAAATAAATAAAAGACATCATATAAAGATAATGAATTGTCTTGATACAATATGTTGGGCGGAGACAAATCCACTACCAACAAGTAAAGGAAAAATACATAAGAAAAGATATGAATTTGGCGAGCAAAGGGAAGACGATCCAAATGCAATCATCCTCGAAGAAATAGCGAAGATCACGGCTAGAGCTAGAACACCTGCGAAAGACAATAGCACACACCTGGAGAGATAACCAGGTCCTCAGAGGGACGTAACAAGACACATAATATCATGCCATATAAACTGAATAAATATTGCTCAAATAAATAAGTCAGTCGAATTTATAACATGGTCCAATACGCACCTACTGAACGAGCGTACCATCCCCCCAACCAAACAAGGACAGAAGATGGTAAACTAATTCACGACGACGTATCTTCCCATACTAAGAATTCAATATGGTATCCGGACCCCAACAAGGTTCAATACCTTCTCATCGAAGTAGTAAGTCACACCTACAACCAAACAAGGACAAGATGTGACGAACTAATCCGCGACAAGTTATTGTTCCAAGTTACGGTCAGATACAAGTACTCAAACCAAAAGTACTCGTACCTAACGGATAAAGGTAGCCTACCGTTCTAAGTGATATGTAGTTAAGAACAATCCTTCCTACGCATGGACCCTGGCTAAATAGGATCGGCGTAGTCCCCCTTGGGCACCAGAGGCCCCATCAGTAAGAGCATGACGTTCCACAGAATCGTTAGTGGCCGTCAGTAATCATGGGTCATCAACCCCGTATCTCCAGCGGAGAGTCTGGGTCACAAGGGAAGTGCATCGAAGCCCATACGCTAAGGAATTGTCCTCCCCGCCCAATGCCTATTATGTTGTATCCACAACATTAACCTCTATAACCGCTAAGTCAAACTAGCATGCAACCTCTATTAGCGGTTATTCCTATCGTACGGCTTGTACATACTGGTGGCCAGCCAATCACGCACTTCCGTGTTCTACATGCGACACACAACTTTGTGTTTACAACGTGTCAAGGCCAATGAATGCAACACACAAGGTGGTCCCTTAAATCTAGGTTTAATGTGTAAGAAAAATAATACATAGCAGGAAATATAAATGAACAGTAAGTTCTAACAGGTTATGCCATGTATCACAGTTTATTTTGCATAAAGAAAATAAATAATGCATAAAATATGAGCTACAATAATTAAACAACAAATGGCAAGGTGTCTTGCCTGGTAGGACGCCTGGTGTGCTGCGATAATCAAGGTGGCACGATCTGCAACTTTGGTGCAACCACTATGCAAGGTGACCACGGATGGTGACACGGTCGGTTCCATTGGGTCCAGAAGGGTTGATTTAGTTAGGGTGGACATATGGTAGACTTGAATTGGCGAGGGATTGGGAGTAATGGGCTTAGTCGCAGACAAAAGGATAATCGAAAAGAAATTTGATAAACAATATATATACGAATTTAGAAAACAATTTATAATAATTTGAAATATAAATTTTTAGTCAAAAATATGTTTTCAAACAAATACTCGAAAAATTGAAAGTCGTTGTAGGGCAAAAACTCTAACTTTGTAAAGATATGTCTTGAGGTAGAAAAGCTATGTAAATATATTTTTTATTATTATTATTATTTTTTTTTTAGGCAGAAATAATATTCACAAAATTAGGAAATTATTGGATAATATGATAACTACTCCTTATTAACCAATTATGAAATTATATATAGACTAGAAGAAATAAGTTTTTTTTTAGGACAGTAGCCTACTCACAATATACTAGGAATATAATATCATATATTTTTGAAATTACATGAATGGCCCAAGTCTAAAATTATATGATAATACCGAACTCCCAAAGTAACTGTAAATTTTCCTATTACATATTTACTAATAACTTTAATATTCATAAAAGTATTATTACTGTTGAAAGAGAAACAAAGTAAAAAGTAAAAAAAATCAAAACAATAACAACAAAAGGCAACAAAATAATAACATAAATAAGAAATAAGTAAATAAATAAAATAAAATAAAATAAAATTAAAAATTAAAATTAAAAAAAGTAAAAACCAACAACAGAGGGGAAAGGGCTACGCGTGCTCTACTATTCCACATTTCTCGAGGTGAGAGAAACGAGAGGGTGAGAGGAAAAGAGGGGGCGACGGAGAAGCGGCGGCGCGGCGAGGGGCTGCGCCTGCGGGAGGTGGTGGAGGCCGATGCGCGCACGGGGCGGAGTCGGCGAAGTGGAGGCTCCCTAGGCGGGAGTGCTGGTCCGGTGTAGGCGTGGTGAAGACGAGGCGGCGGGTGATGGTCTGACGGGCGGAGGGGTGAAGGGAAGTCGGCCGGGCGCGTGCGGACGCCGGCGGCGAGAAGGGGAAGGGGCGCAGTTTCATCGGAGGGTTTCGGGCGGACGGTTGCTGGCTCGGCGGATGGATGGTCGACGGACGGCGCGAGGGAGTAGGCGGAGATGGTGGCGGGAGAATGGGAGCTGAGCCAGGGCTCGACGGGGTTTGTCGGAGAGGGAGAAGTCGAGGGTCGCAGGAGAGCGATCGATCGGGGCGGTGGCTGTTCGCGGAGGCGGAGGAAAGACGCAGCAAGGGGTTTTCGACGGACACGGCGTTTGGACGGTCGGCGCTCGGGTTCAAGTCGCGGAGGAGGGACTGCGACGGTAGGAGGCGGCTAGGTCATCGGCGGCGGAGGTCAGGTGAGGGTGTTTTCTTCTTCTGTTCTGGTTTTCTTTGGTTGTGGCAGTGGTGGCGATATGGTGGCGGCGATGGCCGCGGCGAAGGGGTGGTGATGGTGACAGGGGTGGTGGTGATGGTTTGGGGGCTGGTCGGGGACGGCCGTAGTGGTGGTGTACGGTCGCGGTGGCGGTGGTGATGGGTTAGGCGCTGGTGGTGGCAGGGTGGTTTGGGTGGTGGCTGTCGTGTGTGTCGGACAAGGAGGAGGGGATGTCGGGGAGACAGTGATGGTGTGACGGTGGTGATGGTGGTTACGGCTGAGTCGGAAGGTCGGAGGACCGGGTGCGCGGTATGGGGACGGTCTGTGGTGAGGTCGATGTCGGTGGTGGTGGTGTTGGCAGAGAGGTCGGGGGAGAAGGAAAGTGCTGTTGTGGGGGTGTTCGGATTGGGTTAGGCTAGAAATTTTATGGTGTCGGGGTTTGTCCGGCACGAGAGATAAATGTATGTGTAAAAAAATATAGAATAAGATTATGGTCGGAAGAGGACACGGACACGAGGCACGCACCATTGGTTTGTGGAATTTGGTGGATGAATAAATTGTGGAGAATAGAAATTTGGATGAGTACCTGCCTATTTATAGGATGTGGGAATTCCCAAATAGATAAAGGTTAGGATTTGTTTAAACCCAAAATAGATAATTAAGTTACTAATTTAAATCAATTCAATAAATCTACATCCAAATCAAATCTAATTCCAATCTAATTAAATCTTAGCTCAAATCAAATGGGATGAATCAAGTTCCAAATATGGATATTAAATAAATCCAAAAATCAAATCAAGATTTAAATGGCCACAATAACTTTCAAATATATTTTTCAAAATACCAATAATAATAATTTCAAAAATAATAAATATTTTTAAATATCTTTTTGAATAATAAAATATTAATATTAATAAATCTCAAAAATTATATTTTTATTTAAAATAAACTAGCAAAATATTTATGAAATATGTGCATGCACTAAGAGTATTAATTATCATTAATAACTGCTATAAACGAAAAAGGCTTTCATAAATAAAATCGTAAACTTGAAAATAATAGCTAGAAATAATTATTGTCTATATTTCTTTGAAAGTATAAAAATAATAAAAATAATGTTTTTCAAAAATATGTACGTTCGCACATATTCGCATTCATCGAGCAATTACGAAAGACGAACCTTCGTACACGACGTACAATACGATTACGTGACGTACGATACAAAATTTTAAATCATCACAAATTTTAAATAAAAAAAATAGTAGAAATTTAGGGATTTTACATCCTACCCAACTTAAAAAAATTTCGTCCTCGAAATTAAGAATTAGTAGGGGGTGAGAGAACACAAGGGGGTATCGATGGGGAACAATCGATAACAAAAATCATACCGTAAGAAATCGCGATCTAGATCATAGAAAAGTAATACGGTGTGGTCACGGGTAATGAATGAGGGTCACGATTAAGAGAACGAAATAGGTTCGCTTAAATTAAGCGATTAGAGGGTCATGGTAGAAAATTTAGGGCCGAGAATGAGGACGAAGAGTTTAGGATGAAGACATAACAATGTTGAGCGAGAATGGTCATAGTCGATAGGAAGGCTAGAGGAAGTTCTAGTATAATGCTTTCGTCCTTCTAAAATAGGTGAAGGCGAAAGCAATATAGAGTTCGAATGAGACGTTATCGAATATGAATACGTGATTCAAGAACGATCGAATAATTTTAAAGGAATTGTCAAGGCAGTCGTGGATGGATTTCTAGAGGGCAAGTTTAATTATGTTCCATCCACGTAGAATAATAGACAAAGGCGAACCAAAGTGCACTTGGTTGATCAGACCATCATGCACCGATTCTGATTAGACCATATGTTAGTGGACATGCCCACATAACATATGTCTTGAAACAAGCTTGATAAAAGAATAAGCTTGCAAAAACTAAGCTACATTAGCATCATTAGTCAAGATGGTAAAAACATGGGCACGAGAGATTAAGATTGAAAGAAAGCAGAATGATTCTAAGTCATATCCCGTGTTGGTCTCTATACAGTCGTCCTATAGTCTTCTTGTCCAAGTCCTTGGTTGGCTAGACGGATTAGGTCCTCTAGATTCTAGGATCTAAATAAGCTTGCTAATATAGGTCACTAGGTCAAAGGGGTTGCTAGTTTATAAGGTATTCTACCCAACTTAAAGAATTAAACTAATGGTGTTTTGGGACAACTAACTAGTAGGGTCAATCTCTAGCAAGCACGAAGGGAAGATAAGAATAGGGATGGAAGGAAGCAAGAAAGATGCAATTGATGAGTCGAACGGTAGATAAAATCAAAGAAAGAGGTCAAGTATGTGGATGAGATCCTAGACTTCTATACGCAGGCTTGCTTGGTACGGTAAAGTAACCAAACAATTTATCTTGACCTGCATGGGCCACCACAAAAATATGTAACGCCCCAGTCCCAAAATACGTAGGACTAAGTACGTAGACATGCCAGCTGTATTCATACGAAGTATACTCCAATATATGGAAGCCTCGTATAAATACATAAGCTGTAAAATGCAGTAGAAACCATAACTAATCTTATCCACACAGAATAAATAAATAAAAGACATCATATAAAGATAATGAATTGTCTTGATACAATATGTTGGGCGGAGACAAATCCACTACCAACAAGTAAAGGAAAAATACAAAAAAAAAGATATGAATTTGGCGAGCAAAGCGAAGACGATCCAAATGCAATCATCCTCGAAGAAATAGCGAAGATCACGGCTAGAGCTAGAACACCTGCGAAAGACAATAGCACACACCTGGAGAGATAACCAGGTCCTCAGAGGGACGTAACAAGACACATAATATCATGCCATATAAACTGAATAAATATTGCTCAAATAAATAAGTCAATCGAATTTATAACATGGTCCAATACGCACCTACTGAACGAGCGTACCATCCCCCCAACCAAACAAGGACAGGAGATGGTAAACTAATTCACGGCGACGTATCTTCCCATGCTAAGAATCCAATATGGTATCCGGATCCCAACAAGGTTCAATACCTTCTCATCGAAGTAGTAAGTCACACCTGCAACCAAACAAGGACAAGATGTGATGAACTAATCCGTGACAAGTTATTGTTCCAAGTCACGGTCAGATACAAGTACTCAAACCAAAAGTACTCGTACCTAACGGATAAAGGTAGCCTACCATTCCAAGTGATATGTAGTTAAGAACAATCCTTCCTACGCATGGGCCCTGGCTAAATAGGATCGACGTAGTCCCCCTTGGGCACCATAGGACCCATCAGTAAGAGCATGATGTTCCGCAGAATCGTCAGTGGCCGTCAGTAATCATGAGTCATCAACCCCGTATCTCCAGCGGAGAGTCCGGGTCACAAGGGAAGTGCATCGAAGCCCATACGCTAAGGAATTGTCCTCCCCGTCCAATGCCTATTATGTTGTATCCACAACATTAACCTCTATAATCGCTAAGTCAAACTAGCATGCAACCTCTATTAGCGGTTATTCCTATCGCACGGCTTGTACGTACTGGTGGCCAGCCAATCACGTACTTTCGTGTTCTACATACGACAAACAACTTCGTGTTTACAATGTGTCAAGGCCAATGAATGCAACACACAAGGTGGTCCCTTAAATCTAGGTTTAATGTGTAAGAAAAATAATACATATCAGAAAATATAAATGAACAGTAAGTTCTAACAGGTTATGCCATGTATCACAGTTTATTTTGCATAAAGAAAATAAATAATGTATGAAATATGAGCTATAATAATTAAACAGCAAATGGCAAGGTGTCTTGCCTGGTAGGACGCCTGGTGTGCCGCGATGATCAAGGTGGCATGATCTGCAATTTTGGTGCAACCACTATACAAGGTGACCACGGATGGTGACACGGTCGGTTCCATTGGGTCCAGAAGGGTCGATTTAGTTAGGGTGGACATATGGTAGACTTGAATTGGCAAGGGATTGGGAGTAATGGGCTTAGTCGCGGACAAAAGGATAATCGAAAGGAAATTTGATAAACAATATATATACGAATTTAGAAAACAATTTATAATAATTTGAAATATAAATTTTTAGTCAAAAATATGTTTTCAAACAAATACTCGAAAAATTGAAAGTCGTTGTAGGGCAAAAACTTTAAGTTTGTAAAGATATGTCTTGAGGTAGAAAAGCTATGTAAATATATTTATTATTATTATTATTATTATTATTATTATTATTATTATTATTATTATTATTATTATTATTATTTTTAGGCAGAAATAATATTCACAAAATTAGGAAATTATTGGATAATATGATAACTACTCCTTATTAACCAATTATGAAATTATATATAGACTAGAAGAAATAAGTTTTTTTTAGGACAGTAGCCTACTCATAATATACTAGGAATATAATATCATATATTTTTGAAATTACATGAATGGCCCAAGTCTAAAATTATATGATAATACCGAACTCCCAAAGTAACTGTAAATTTTCCTATTACATATTTACTAATAACTTTAATATTCATAAAAGTATTATTACTGTTGAAAGAGAAACAAAGCAAAAAGTAAAAAAAAATCAAAACAATAACAACAAAAGGCAACAAAACAATAACATAAATAAGAAATAAGTAAATAAATAAAATAAAATTAAAAATTAAAAAAATTAAAAACCAACAACAGAAAGGAAAGGGCTACGCGTGCTCTGCTATTCCTCATTTTTCGAGGTGAGAGAAACGAGAGGGTGAGAGGAAAAGAGGGGGCGGCGGAGAAGAAGCGGCGGCACGGCGAGGGGCTGCGCCTGCGGGAGGTGGCGGAGGCCAATACGCGTACGGGGCGGAGTCGGCAAAGTGGAGGATCCCTAGGCGGGGGCGCTGGTCCGGTGTAGGCGTGGTGAAGACGAGGCGGCGGGTGATGGTCCGGCGGGCGGAGTGGTGAAGGAAAGTCGGCCGGACGCGTGCGGACGCCGGCGGCGAGAAGGGGAAGGGGCGCGGTTTCATCGGAGGGTTTCGGGCGGACGGTTGCTGGCTCGGAGGATGGATGGTCGGCCGACGGCGCGAGGGAGTAGGCGGAGATGGTGGCGGGAGAATGGGAGCTGAGCCGGGGATCGACGGGGTTTGTCGGAGAGGGAGAAGTCGGGGGTCGCAGGCGAGCGGTCGATCGGGGCGGTGGCTGTTCGCGGAGGCGGAGGGAAGACGCAGCAAGGGGTTTTCGACGGACACGGCTTTTGGACGGTCGGCGCTCGGGTTCAAGTCGCGGAGGAGGGACTACGACGGCAGGAGGCGGCTAGGTCATCGGCGACGGAGGTCAGGTGAGGGTGTTTTCTTCTTCTGTTCCGGTTTTCTTTGGTTGTGGCGGTGGTGGCGATATGGTGGCGGCGATGGCCGCGGCGAAGGGGTGGTGATGGTGACAGGGGTGGTGGTGATGGTTTGGGGGCTGGTCGGGGACGGCCGTAGTGGTGGTGTACGGTCGCGGTGGCGATGGTGATGGGTTAGGCGCTGGTGGTGGCAGGGTGGTTTGGGTGGTGGCTGTCATGTGTGTCGGGCAAGGAGGAGGGGATGTTGGGAAATCAGTGATGGTGTGACGGTGGTGTTGGTGGTTACGGCTGAGTCGGGAGGTCGGAGGACCGGGTGCGCGGTATGGGGACGGTCTGTGGCGAGGTCGATGTCGGTGGTAGTGGTGTTGGCAGAGAGGTTGGAGGAGAAGGAAAGTGCTGTTGTGGGGGTGTTCGGATTGGGTTAGGCTAGAAATTTTATGGTGTCGGGGTTTGTCCGGCACGAGAGATAAATGTATGTGTAAAAAAATATGGAATAAGATTATGGTCGGAAGAGGACACGGACACGAGGCACGCACCATTGGTTTGTGGAATTTGGTGGATGAATAAATTATGGAGAATAGAAATTTGGATGAGTACCTGCCTATTACATATTGGATGATCATGAAGCTAGTCTTACAAAATGTCAGGACTAGCAAGAGTTCAGTCATACATGATCAACCCTAGGATCTGTCAATCATGTTACAGCCCGTAGGCAGACAGTAAGTAAATGTACAATACGAGCTAACAAGTGCTCGTCGGCTAAACGCCTCAAAAGAATAATTTTATAATAAAGTGGGGGAACAAAAAGAAACCCACTCGTTGCCTGGGTTACGCCTGGTGGTCACCATCTGGCTGGAAGGTAGGTAGATCCTCTAGTGCTGCTCCGATATCTGGCTATACAAAACCAGCTGGGTCAGACCCCAGAAAGAGCAAGTGCCACAAAGAAGGCTTCACTTAGGAACTAAAACCAGCATATCACAATAGAATATTAAAGATAATAAATAAGAACTGATAATAATAGAGATAATAACAGTAAACTGAGTACGAGAAAACCATTCAAGTAGCCAGGTCACAACCCTTAAACCAAACAAAGACCGGGGTTGCAGCCCTTCACCTGAATAGAAACCCGTCTCAAATACTATTGGTACAGTGAAGACAATAAACGAAGAGAGGACGCAGAACTGCTCTGGGAGCCAGGTTACAACCCTTAAACCAAACAAGGACCGGGGTTGTAACCCTTCGCCTGAACAGAACTGGACCCCTGATCTTTATTGTTAAGGCCAATATAAATAATCATGGTATTAAGGTAAGGTAAAACATGACAAACATGGCATGTGGTTGCAATAAGACAATAAACGAAGAGAGGACACAGAACTGCTTCGGAAGCCAGGTTACAACCCTTAAACCAAACAAGGACCGGGGTTGTAACCCTTCGTCTGAACAGAACTGGACCCCTGGTCTTTATTGTTAAGGAAGGCACAATAAGCAGGACGATATATGATAAGATAACCACGGAACTATTCGTCAGATAGCCAAGTTACAACCCTTAAACCAAACAAGGACCGGGGTTGTAACCCTTCATCTGAACAGAACTTGGTATCCCATCATTTATCGATACAAGAAATCATGTCATGATACAATCTTGTACAGGATCAGGATAAGACTAAGCTGGAATAAACTTCATCCAATCAATCACGGCCAAGCAATAAGTACGGCTTGATACTTTAACTAACTAGGGTTATCACAGGCCTAGTTACTAGCAAGATGCAATGAGATTATCCCAACAGCCACAAGCCCTGCAGACCATCCAGGTTATCTAAGTCGAATGTCCGTTTATGAAGGATGCAACACGTGACAGTGTGCTGGAAATGTGCCCTACTCGTCGGTAGGCTACAAGTCCGCTGAATGCGCCCAGATAACGGGATTGCCTGTAGCTGGGAAATCTCTTCATGACTACTGAATTATTCTAGTTTATTAGCCTTAGTCAATTGCAGTAGGTATCCCTGACCGTGGTACTCAGGGATCCCTATTCTAGACATGATGTAAGACAGTACTGGTTTATTTGTACAAACACAATCGCCCACGGTGTCCAGGTCATTCCTACTTATCATGTCAGGCTAGCTGTCGTAACAGCTTGTCGAGATACATCATGTCAGTTTACTTGTTAAGAGTGCACCACTGTCATGAATGAGAGAAACTTGCATAAAAGAACTAGTGACATATTCTTGAAGCCAAGGAAAAGATCTACAACTTTCATGTTTTGAGTTTTTTAAGATTCTAGCTACAAAACAACTTAAACAGGCAAAAACAGCGAAATAGAGCAATTCCGGCGCATGGGATTCCTGCACAATCGGCGCATGGGATTCCTGCACAAATCGGCGTATGGGATTCCTGCGCAATCGGCGCATGGGATTCCTGCACAAACGGTGCATGGGATTCCTGCACAAATCAGCGCATGGGATTCCTGCGCAATCGGCGCATGGGATTCCTGCGCAATCGGCGCATGGAATTCCTGCGCAATCGGCGCATGGAATTCCTGCACAAATCGGCGCATGGGATTCCTGTGCAATCGGCGCATGAGATTCCTGCACAATCGGCGCATGAGATTTCTGCACAAATCGGCACATGGGAATTTAAACTCATGTTGCGTCTTCAGTACATGCGCGTAAGGAACCTACGCGCATGACACGCTCGGAGTCAAAGAACGCGTTGCCGGGACTTCACGGCGCATGGCCTCCCGACGCATGGCCTCTCGGGCGCATGGGGTTCATCGTCCCCAAACAGCAAGTTCAGCCATGAAAGTTCCGAAAACTTGCCATGGCCATAACTTCCTCCTCAGAAGTCGAAATCAAGCGAAACAAAAGTCAAAACTGCATGAAATTGAATTCTCTACAACATGGAACTACTAGTTTTTGGAAATACCAAGTTTTTAGAGATCAAAACCAAGAAAACTAAACAAGAAGGAACTTAAAACTTAGATCTACAAAAATATAACCATCAAAACCGAAAACTTCCAGTTCTAAAGAGGCTTAGAATCTAGTAAGGAAGAGAATGAAACAATAAAACATGAGATCCATCATAAAGCAAGTTTGCACTTGCCTAAGCTCTCCCTCTCTCTCTCCCTCCTGGTGGTTGAAGAAGTAATGGTGGAGAAGAAGTAGTAATGAAGAGAAAGAGTGTTAGGTGGAAATATATATGAGGGTGATGGTGGTAGGTGGGAGGGTTCACCTTTGGTTCATGATGAACCAAAGCAAACCAAGCCAAGCCGAACCAACCCAAGAATAAACCAATCAATGAAATGCTAGAATAAATCAAGCAGGGAGACATGCAATACGGGTCAAATTACGTTTACATATACGTATACCAAGATACGTAATACGAACCACAGGCATTACAACTCTACCCACATTAAAAGAATTCCGTCCTCGAAATTTAATTAAGAGGCTAGAGGGACAAGAACAAGCTATACTAATCACAAGCAAGCTATACTAGGCAATCAATCAATCATGCAAGTAAGGAATCGAATACATGAGGTATAAGGAAGATATTATACATCACGAGTCAAACAGGTCGGGATATCGCGATCGGATATCATCCTCACGCTCCCACGTTGACTCACGCAAAGAGTGATGACCCCAAGAAACTCGGACTAACTTGATAGTCTTGTTCTTGAGTGTCTTCTCTCTACGGTCCAATATAGACACGGGCCTCTCCTCATACGAAAGGTTGGTACCAACAACCAATTCTGAATGATCTAGGATGTGGCTCAGGTCCGAGATATACCGTCGCAGTTGGGATACATGGAACACATTATGCACCTCACGTAGCGACAGCGGAAGAGCAAGACGATAGGATACATCTCCTACTCGCTCCAGAATATCGAACGGTCCTATATACCTAGGACTAAGCTTTCCCTGTACGCCGAAACGAATGACACCACGGTTAGGCGAAATCCTCAGGAATACATGGTCGCCGACAGAAAACTCAAGAGGGCGCCGATGAGAATCGGCCCAATGACGCTGGCGATCTTGGGAAACTCGAAGATGATCTCTGACTCTCCTGACCACTTCAACGGTCTGACCAGTCATTTCCGGACCAAGCATCTGTCTCTCTCCGACATCGTCCCATGCTAGCGGGGATCGGCACTTCCTACCATACAGTGCCTCGAACGGTGCCATCTGGATACTGGCCTGGAAACTGTTGTTATACGAGAACTCTACCAGGTGCAGGTGATCTTCCCACGAACCACCGAAGTCGAGCGTACAAGATCTCAACATATCTTTGAGAGTCTGGATCGTGCGTTCTGACTGGCCATCTGTCTGCGGGTGATAAGCTGAGCTGGAGGCGAGTCCCCAAACTCTCTTGCAGGCTACGCCAAAAGTGCGACGTAAATCTGGAATCTCTGTCCGAGGTGATACTGACTGGTACACCATGCAATCTGACAATCTGTCGGAGATACATCTCCGCTAGTTGAGCCGTCGACTGACCAACTCTGAACGAGAGAAAGTGAGCCACTTTCGTGAGCCTGTCTATGACAACCCAAATAGCGTCTCTGCCAGCCGGGGATCTAGGCAATCCAGTCACAAAATCTATGGTTATATGCTCCTACTTCCATTCTGGAATTGGCAAGGGCTGAAGTAGTCCAGCTGGCCTCTGACGGATATTACGGTACATCTTCGTACCGCCGGGATGAATGGAATACTGCGAACTGTGAGCCTCCGTCATGATCTCCTGTCTGATATCTCCACTGGGTATACAAAGATGCTTCCCATGTCGAAGTGTACCGTCTTCATGGATACATAACTCTGGTCTTCGTCCTGCCTCACACTCTGCTCTGAGTCGCTGAAGCTTAGAATCTGCTAAATGCGCCATCCGGATCCTCTCGACTATAGTGGACTGAACTTGCATGCTGGCCATCAATGCCACACTGGAAGGGAGGACAACTTCTATACCCATCTTCTGAAGATCTGCTAACCGCTCTTGTTGCGCTGTTAGGAAATAAACTCCGGCTCTCATGCTCAATGCATCTGCAACAACGTTGGCCTTCCCAGGATGATACTGCAAGTTAACATCATAATCCACAAGTAGCTCTAGCCACCTTCTCTGACGCATGTTAAGATCCTTCTGGGTGAAAACATACTTCAGGCTTTTGTGGTCGGTGAAAATCTCTACCCTATCTCCATATAGGTAGTGCCTCCACAACTTAAGTGCAAATACTACTGCTGCCAGCTCCAAGTCATGGGCTGGGTAATTTCTCTCATTATCACAAAGTTGTCGTGATGCATAAGCTATTACCTTTCCATGCTGTATCAGAACGCATCCTAGACCTCTGCCTGAAGCATCGCAATATACTGATAATCCTCCAGTTCCATCTGGAAGCGTGAGAATGGGTGCCGTCTGTAGAAGCATGGAATTTCAGAACCAGAAAGCCTATGCGCCAGACACTACATGTGCCAGAGCTCGGAAAAAGTACTTTACAGCAAAAACAGCAAATATAGACATTGAAAGAGGACTTTTTATTTTACATATAAAAGTCTATTACATGTCTAGAAAAGATTGAACAAAGGAGAATTTCTACAAAGAAAAGATCCTAAGTCTACTGCCAGCAGCCACCATGCGCCCTCAAATAGGTGCAGCAATCACCATACGCCCTCAGTCAGGTGCATCCCACCATGCGTCCTCAGCAGGGCGCATCCTTTTTAGCAGCTCACTTATGTGCATCCTCAGTTATGTGCATCCTCAGTTATGTGCATCCCTTCAGCAGCCACTCTTCCAGCCAGGCTCACCGCCGTCGAAATGCTTCGACTAATAAAGCATTTATTGGAAAGAACGAGGGTGGCAATCAACCCTCTAGCTGGAGGAAGTGCTCCCCAAACTGAGGAAAAGAAAAGCACCGCAACCCAACCTGTGGCCAGGGGAGGCTTCGAAAGAGCCTCCAAAGGCCAAGGAAGACCGTAATCGAAACCGCGGCTAAAGGAGTAGCTTTCAACACAACCAGAGTGGGCAACACCCACTTTGAAGGAAGAAAGAGCCCCCAAAGCCGCAGCACCGCCATTCCGATCTGCGGCTCTTCCAGAATAACGGAGACGAGGCTCGAGCATCCCGATCTTTGGATGCAACAGGCACCTTCTGCCTGCCTCGGAAGCCCTCGACTCCGACTTTTGGATGTAACAGTCACCTTCAAGTGCATCAATGAAGACATTGCGTCACATCTTCACCCTCGGGAGTATCTCGTCAACAGAATGCATTCGAGTAAACAAATTCATGTCGGAAGAACATGAGAGAACAAGAAACAAACTCTCTCCATGCCACTATTTATAGGCCGGGCAAATCAAACCCATGCGCCAAGTGGATGGCTCTCCGAATTCTGTGCAATGAATTTGCATTAAATGGATGAACCGGACGCTTCGAATTCAGCCAAGTCAAAAGGCTATTTAAAGCACTCGAAGATCGTAACAGTCGCACCATTAAAGACGTGTCACGAAGCGAATGTGCCGGCCAGACCACACATCACACAGACGCGCCCTTCAACATCAAGCGCATCACACAGACGCGCCCTTCAACACCAAGCACCTTACAGGGGATGCGCCCCCATGCGTCCCCATACGCCTAGTAGAACGCCGATCGATGCGCCCACTCAGATGTCCATCGAATATCAAAAACATTAAATGCTGAACTGACAGAGTTGGCAGCACGCCTCCCAAAGTCTGAACAGTTGACAGCTTTTTCAGAAGACGAAGCGTCGCCAACGTCAGCATCATCATTACTTTCCTCCGACGGCTACTGCCACGTAGCCATCCAATCATCTCGCATGCGCCTCAAAAGCCATGCATCTCAGACTTTTCACTGATCCCTAAAGATAGAAGGAAAGTCACCAATAAAGCTTCGCATGCGCCTCAAAAGTCATGCGCCCAGAATGGTTCATGACTCCTAAAGGTTACGAGCTAAAGTCGCCTCATGCGCCCAATCCTAGGCGCATCCTACCAGATCATTTCCCATCAAATCTGAGATCTCCGAGCCATGGGTCGACGACACGTGTCCTTTGACTCAACTCACCCAAGATCTCACCAACAGAAAGATCTTCTTCCCTGCTACGTGCCGGCTCACAACAGCAGCATGAAGAATTTAACCTCTCGATCAGGGCACATCGTCCATGCGCCTCCATCAGCAATTACCACGTGGCGTCCCTACGTCCAAGCACATCCTACATATGTGTGCACGAGCAGCCAGCCTGCAAAGCTATAAATAGAGGGATTATTTCCTTCTCACACACACAGACAGGAACGAACACACCACCAGAGAGGCAGATACAGACACTCAACGTCTTCCTCCTCTCAGCAAGCTCCAGCACCCAGAGCAATCTAAACCTTCAGAGAACCGATAACCATCGTCAGATCGTCAACGGAGTCAACGCATTACCACTCGCTCCATCGGCACAAGGGACCCAGATAAACAAAAGTGTACTCCTAGGACTACATCTAAGTCCTATATTGTAACATTGTTCTGTTTGTATTAAAATTTGCAATAAAAGAATTTTAATGGCAAACAAGCTGGCGACTCTGCTGGGGACCTCTTTCTCCTCCACCGAGAAAGCTGTGTCGCAATTCGACGACGTGAAGGTGGGCTCCTCCCACAAGATGCTGGTCGTATGCCTCAATCAACAGGCGTTTGAGGAGTTCATCTCTGAAGGCAGTGCGAGTCCTTCGAAGCGGCTGTCGAAGCCGAAGAAGACCCACCGAGTCTGGGTGCGCAAGGTCGATGCCTCGGGCACCACCACCGAAGGGGATGCGCCGATCCAGCCTTCCCTTTCTGCTGACGTCCTCAGCAACCAAGATGCGCCCACTGGTGCAGCACATCTCTCGGGGAAACGTACGGCTGATCACATTCCCCAGCCATCTTCCTCTCAGGCGAGGAAGATGCGTCGACGGAGTAGGGGCGCAACCAATGCCCTGCGCATCACTTCTGATACGCCATAGAAGGTCTCTGTCTTTGACAGAGTCACTCGCTGTAATGGTGAGGAGAATTTGGATTCTGAGTACTACGCGCCCCAGCGGGCTAGTACGAAGAAATCCAAGGCGGCACGGGCCATGCGCCCCAAACGTGCTATGCCAGCAGCAAGCTAGTAGCAGGCGCTCACAATCATGCGCGCTGCTGATAGTAAGCTGTACAAGGTCGACTCAGGTGCTTCTGCGCCAGAAACGAGCCGACCTTCAAAGTCCTTGTCTCACTTGGGCACATCAATTGCGTGCACAACCAAGTCGAACAAGGCAAATCCAGTGGTCTTGAACTCCCGCGCCTCCTCTGGTTGTGCGTCTGAGGTCCTTTCAAGTCACTTTAAATGTTGTTCCCCCACTACTGATCGGGATGCCTGTTTGGTGTTAGATCAGGGGGCACAGCATTCACTTGACCGCCCCGGCGCTTGGCATTGCCATGTGCCTGAAGGGGGTACGAAAGTGGCACTCTCCTCCGCAACGTGATCACTCACAAGCGCCGATCAGGAGAGTCGACTGACAAGCACGATGCGTCCCTCACAGGGGACACTTGTGCTGTGGTCACCATCAACTGCTGTTGCAAGGCGACAGTCCTACCAAGGCAGTCAGTGTTCCAGCGGCTGCAATCATCGACACCCCTCTGATGTCGCCTCGGAAAGAAGGTGTCAACAAAAGAAGAGCCAAGGGTTGCTTCATGCAACGTGATTTCCAACTCCTCGTCAGTCCGAAAGGCGACTGGGAATTCCTCTTCCTCGTCCAAAAGTCAGCCGAGGAAAACCAAGACAGCTGTCTCATCCTCCGGAGTGTTCGAAGGCACTCGGGGGAGGAAGAAGATCTTGGAGGAAGCTGGGGGTAGTCAGACCCTTGTCGAGCCTCCTTCCGAAGACGAAGATGTCTTCCAAAGCACGGCTGGGGCGGATCTTTATCCTCGAGGCGAAGCCAGCCTCCCAGAAGTCCCTCAAGACGAGGGTGTCCCCCAAAACATAGCCGGGGGTAGTCTAGCCTTTGCGGATCCGAGTTTTGGAGACGAAGAGGCCCTTCAAGACGGAGCTGAGGGTAATCAGGCCCTTCCAGATGCGCCCGTCGAGAATGTTCTCCGGAACATAGCTGGGGGTGGCCAAGACGAAGCTCCAGGAGAGGCGACTCCCCTACACGAGAGTGAGGCCGAGAGTGAAGCCTTAACCGATCCATCCACTTCCGGCCGTGTCATGACAGTATACATGGCTGGGGGTGATTCCGAGTCTGATGCGCCGCCACCAGACCTTGTCCAGCGCATGGACACATTAGAATGAGGACTCAAGACTCTCTCCGCCTCTATCCAAACACTGACTCAAGCAGTGTTTGAGATACGGTCAGCTTTGGCCAGGACACCTTCTACCGGTCCCGACCCAAGGGCCAATGGAGAATCAAGCGTACCCCTTCAACGGGTATCGTTGGATGCGGATCGCCGAGAAGCGCCTCGGACATCGGAGCCCTCAAATGCTCAACTTCATGTGGTACCACCTTCCCCGACTCCCAGCTCCACGGAGGACGTGGTCGAGATGATCAGGGACTTGCGCGAGCGCTTTAAGTCCAAGACGAGACAAGAAGAGCGCCAAAAGATGGGCATTCCCCAACCTTATCCCCTCGAATGGAACAAGGTGGTTTATCCTCCCAAATATAAACCACAAACCTTGACACCATACGATAGGAAGGACTCTCCGCGTCGCTATCTGACGTACTTCCAGTCCCAGACGGGACATCTTCCGAAGGAGGACGCGTTACTTACCAGCATATTTGTCGGGACACTGAAGGGAGTAGCGTACGACTGGTACTACAGCCTTCCCGACAATTCCATATATTCCTTCGACGACCTGACGCGCCTTTTTTTCGACCGTTTCTACGACGACGGGAAGGACATGACAATGGCGTCCCTTATAGAGATACGCCAAAAGGAGAAAGAAATAGTTCGAGTGTTTATCGAACGCTTTCGGCAGGCCTGCTTCAGACTGCCCCCGGGCATGCCGGAACATGCGATCCTCTCCTCCTGCAGCATGAACATGCTGCCTGCAGTCAAACTCTGGCTCAACTCTACTCCTCCTCCCGACTGGAGCTCCTTGATCATCGAAGCAGAAGCCGCAGAAAAGAAGGCGGCCAATGCTCGTCTACTAGGAGTTAGTTTCCCTGCCTTTGAGGACAAGGAGAAACGGCCTGCAGCTAATAACCCCGGACGAGAGACAAAGGGGAAACAGGCGTTGACTGTCAATGCCTCAAAAGGTGCATCAGCACCTACTCAGAAGCCTCCACTTGCACCAAGGCCAAAGAAGGTTTACTCGTTCAACGATGAAGACACCTTGCAACTCTTTGAGATACTGAAGCAGGGTGACAAGATCAAGCTACCGGACCCGAAGCGTCCCGACAAGGTTGGAAAAGTGGACAACCCGAGGTACTGTCACTACCATCGGTTTGTCGGACACCCAACCAAGGACTGCTATGTCCTGAAGAATTACATCCAGCGCATGATCAATACGGATGTAATCTCCGTCGACTACGAAGAGAAGACGGTGTCGGCTAACGTGGTGTCACTCCAGTTCGGCACCCTGCCACCAACTACAACACGAGATGGCGTCGTCCCCATCCCTAAGGCGACAATGGAGGTGGTGCCTCCTTGCACTGTCCCTACTGCCCAGGAGGAGGGCCCATCTAAGCCCCAGCAGCCAACAAGCAGAAGAAGATAGAGGCCCGCTTCGATAGGCCTCTACGAAAGGAGAATGCTTCGGGGCTAGCCAAGCCCCACAACTTCGACATACTAGCACAGCTGGCCAGTACTCCCGCCCGCCTATCTCTGTTTGAGCTCCTTCGTCTGTCCAAAGACACCCGAGAAGCTCTCTGTGAAGCTCGGAAGGATGCTGAGTCCTTTATCAGTCAGGTCAAGCAGCCTGAAGATCTCCCGACTGTATGTGCGTAATGTCATTGTGCGGATGAGGTTATCCCCAATATAACCTTCACCCAACAAGACATGCTGCTCAAACACAACCGACACAACAGGCCGCTGTACTATACAGGGTATATCGATTCAGTCAAGGTGAAACAGATTCAGATCGATCCGGGGTCTTCCCTCAGCATCATCCCGAAGACGCTGCTCTCAACACTGGGGATCCCAATGTACCGGTTGGCGCCTTCCAATACAACTATCAGTGGCTTCAACGCTAGCAAAAGCGAACCACTGGGCAAAATACGACTAAAGTGCCACATCGGTAACCTCAGAACCGAGGTCACTTGTTATGTCGTGGACGCCGAAGTCAACTACAACCTTCTGTTGGGTCGCCCATGGCTGAATGAGTACATGGTGGTGCCATCCACGCTCCACCAATGTATGAAGTACGTGTCCACCAACAACGTCATCCGGACGGAGTTTGCGGACATCGACCCCTTCAAAGGGATTGAAGCCTACTTTACCGATGCCGACTTGTACAAGTCACCTGACGGGGAGGAAGCCAATGATGCTGACGACGAAGCAGAAGCGGCAGCAGAGCCGGACATGGAGCCTGAGGTCACTCCCGACGCTCCTTTGAAGATCCGACTCAAAGGCAAACCGCCTCAGAAGTTGCCTCCCATGAGCATTAAGCTGCCCGGGAAAGCACCAGTTGCTCCTGAAGTTCCCCTGAAGATACGGCTCAAGGGAAAGCTGCCTCAAACATCGGCTCTCCTTGTGGCAAAACTACAGGGGAAGGCGCCAATCACCGGTGGCACAGTAGAGGCACCTCTGAAGGTGCGTCTTAAAGGCAAGCCCCCGCCATCCAAGCTGCCAGAAAAGGCCCGCATAGTCCTCTTGGACTCCAAGACCAACGCTGTGGTGGACTCTTCCGATCCTACTCCAGTACTCACAGATAAAGAGCTAGGGGAATATATCTCTGCTGATGTAGATGCCCCCTCTCTGGACAATGTAATCCCGCGGGATAAAATCTCGTATTTCATCAATAATAGAGTGTCTTTTAATTATTCTAGTCTTCCACATTGGAATGCTATGTATACATTAGATAACGCTCTACGGTCATTGTAAACACAAATAACGACCGTCCACCATGTAAATCAAGTAGTCCCGCCCCAAGGGGTATGTTACGTAGTCCCGCCACAGAATCGAGACGAGGAATCCATCATCTTCGGCAAGGTTGAGCGTCATCAAGACCTCCCGCCACTCGAGCCAGAACCAGATGCTGGCAGAATGCAACTCTATCGGTACACGGACAAGGCAAAGTACCTCATCCAAAAGATGGGTAACGACCTAAACAGCAACAAAGGCCTGAACTACGGCAAGGGTCGACGTCTCCCTCTCCGGCTTCCAACACCTAAAGGAAAGCCGCAGGACTACTACAATAGAACTCGACGAGGGGTAGGCTATGTCACGCCGCCATCAACTCCAGAGAGTTCAGACACGGAAGAAGTAGAACATTCTCACTCGTCTGAAGCATCAATGTGGGATTCCGATACCAGTATCGGCTCAGTCTTCAAGAGAGTGCTGTCAGCCAATATGACGTCTGCACAACCTCAAGAAGATGAAGGCGAAGACCAAGCGCCGAAATTCTTCGAAGAAGAACCCTGGGCTCAACACCTAGGAGAACAATGGGAGTCTCGTTTTGAATTACGTGAACCTCCCACCGAAGACGAAGTCGAGCAGATCGACCTTGGGGATGGATCTTCTTCCAAACCCATCTTCGTCAGCAAAAGCCTAAAAGGAGAAGACCGAGAATCTTTAATCCAGCTAGCTAAAGAGTATATCGACGTCTTCGCCTGGAGCTACGAAGATATGCCGGGACTTGATCCCCAGATCGCGATGCATAGGCTGAACATCTTACCTGATGCCAAGCCTATCAAACAACAACAGCGACGCTTCCGTCCGGACATCATGAATGCCATCGATCAGGAAGTGGACAAACTCTTGATCAGCGGCTTCATCCGTGAAGAACAACACCCAGATTGGGTAGCCAACGTCGTCCTTGTCACCAAGAAGAATGGGAAGATACGAGTTTGTATCGACTTTAGGGATCTCAACTCTGCTTGCCCGAAGGGCGAATTCCCGCTTCCAATCACTGACGTGATGATCGATAATACATGTGGCTTCGAGCGCATGTCGTTCATGGACGGGTATTCGGGATACAACCAGATCAAGATGTTCCCCGATGATGCAAAACACACGTCATTCAGGACTCCAAAGGGTGTCTTCTGCTACACAGTGATGCCCTTCGACTTGAAGAATGCCGGTACGACATACCAACGAGCTATGAGCACTATTTTCTATCAGCATCTTCGCAAGACAGTCGAATGCTATGTTGACGACATCGCAGTCAAGAGCCGTCTCAAAGGAGATCACCTGCAAGACCTCAAGACAGTCTTCGATCTCATGCGAGCGCATCAACTCAAAATGAACCCCGCTAAATCCTTCTTAGGAGTATCTAGCGGAAAGTTCTTGGGCTTCATCATCACGGCGAAAGGCATTCATGTCGATCCCGAGAAGACCAAAGCCATCCTCGATGGACCCTCCGAAGAACCTTCGAGAACTTCGAGGCCTACAGGGGCGTCTGGCATACATCCGGAGGTTCATAGCAAACCTTTTCGGCAAATGTCAACCCTTCACTCAGCTCATGAAGAAGGGAGTCTCTTACGTCTGGACAGAGGAGTGCCAAAAAGCTTTCGATGACATCAAAGCTTACCTGACGAGCCCGCCAGTCCTGGTGGCACCAGTCGCCGGCAAACCATTCCTCCTCTACGTCCGTGCCACGGATCATTCCCTCGGTGCTCTTCTAGCTCAGAACAGCGATACAGGCTATGAGCAAGCAATCTACTACCTCAGTCGAACACTCATCGGGGCCGAACACCGGTACAACCCCGTTGTAAAGGAGTGCTTGGCTTTAGTGTTTGCCATCCAAAAGACTCGTCATTATGTCTCGGACCAGACAATTCATGTCATTTCCCGAGTCAATCCGCTCAGAGTCCTCATGACGAAGCCAGGATCATTGAACTCCCGACTTGCCACATGGGCGATCCTGCTAACGCCATACAACATGGTGTTCGTTCAACAAAAGGCTGTTAAAAGTCAAGCTCTGGCCGACTTTTTAGCTGCACACCCCATCCCAAAGTCTTCAAGACTCTATGAAGACATCCCGGATGAGGTCCAAGAATCAAATGTCACCGAAGAAGGCTCCGTCTGGCGGATATTTTTCGATGGCGCTTCGAGAACAGGCCCCAAAGGCCAAATCATCGCAGGAGTGGGGGTGGTATTAGTCTCCCCCGATCAGCTGGTCATCCAACGTGCTTACTCCCTTTCGAAGCCGTGCTTCAACAATGTTGCCGAGTACAACGCACTCATCATGGGACTCCAGCTGGCATAACAGCTGGGGGTGAATCATCTGGAAGCCTACGGCGACTCGAAACTCGTCGTAAACCAGATCAGAGGACAATACGAAGTTCGCCATGAAGATCTGATTCCTTACCACGAAGTTGCATTAAACATCATGGAGGCCGACGCTTTGGCTGGCCTCGTGGCCTCATTGGCAGCACCCTTCGGGACTCAACACTATGTCACGGTAGTCGGAAGAGACTTGGTTTGTCCTAAAAACAACCTATGCTCACACATGGCCCATGCCATGCCGACAAATACTGGTGTTAATGTCCGAGACTGGAGGTTTCCGTTCATCGACTTCGCCGTCTACGAAATTCTCCCAGAGGACCCGAAAGAAGCCTTCTCAGTCAGGAGATGCTCTCTTCGATTCTACTACGATACAGCTACAAAAATGCTGTACCAATGCTCCTACGACGGACTTCTCCTCCGATGTTTGTCTAACGAAGAAGCAGCCGAAGCCCTTCGAGAAGCTCACGATGGAACTTGAGGGGCCCATCAACCTGGCCCTAAGTTGCAGGACCTACTGCGACGCATGGGTTACTACTGGCCAACTATGGCCGCTGACGCTGTTGAATATGCTAAGAAGTGCCATGCGTGCCAGCTTCACGCAGACTTCATTCATACACCGTCAGAACCACTACATCCTACAGTCGCCTCCTGGCCCTTTGAAGCTTGGGGTATGGACATTGTGGGACCGATCACCCCTCCTTCATCAAGAGGACACCGCTTCATCCTAGCCATCACTGACTACTTCTCCAAATGGGCAGAAGCAGTTCCACTGGCAGAAGTAAAAAGCTCCAGGGTGATCAGCTTCATCAAATACCACGTCATCTACCGTTTCGGAGTACCCCGGAGGATCATCCACGACAATGGTCCTCAGTTCATTAGCCATGTTTTCAGCAGATTTTGTGACAAGAATCACATTCAAAATGTGGCATCAATCGCATACAATCCGGCAGCAAACGGATTGGCTGAGGCGTTCAACAAAACTATCGTCAGGCTACTCAAGAAGGTCGTGTCATCCAACAAACACGACTGGAACGAAAAGCTCGGCGAATGCCTTTGGGCCTACCGCACGACGGTACGGACACCGACAGGCAACACACCATTCTCCCTGGTCTACGGAGCAAAGCGGTACTGCCTCTCGAGATCCAGATACCCTCTCTCCGTGTAGCGATCACAAACCAACTCACAGAATAGGACAATTAATGTCGTCGTCTGCGGAAACTGGAGGCACTTGACGAAAAGTGTCTCCTAGCTCAACAACGCATCGAACTCTACCAAGCCCATATATCACAGGCTTTCAATAAGAAGGTCAAGCAGAGGACTTTCCAAGTAGGCGACCTGGTTCTGGCATTCAGGAGGCCGATGGTGTTGACTCACAAGACACCAGAAAAGTTCGAGCCCAAGTGGGAAGGACCTTTTATCATAGAGACGGTATACTCAAACGGTTCTTACCGCCTCGCCAAACCCAATGGAGACTTGTTCATGATGCCCATCAACGGCAAGTTCCTAAAGAAGTACTACTCTTGACATCTTTTCAGACATGTGCTTCCACCAGGGGATCTGTGGACCCAATTATCAGGGCTCACAGACAATTTCCTTCCACAAAATCATACGCTACCGGGACCCAGCTGTTCCATAGCATCCTCCAGTAGAAGGACAACCACGTCCACATCACCTCTGAGTTGTTCCCCTATGCCCTACAAAGTGGAATCTTACACCCCGTAAGACTACGCTATCCTTTATGTTTATCACGTCCACATTACCTCTGAGTAAACATCCCGTACAGACAACCCCTGTGTTGTCGTACATTGATCGCAGAACTTCCACGTCCATATTACCTCTGAGTAGTTCCGCGTATCCCCCAGGATCATTCCTACCACGTCCATAACACCTCTGAGTAGGGAGATTCCACCACTTAAATGCCATATTTGCCATGTCCACATTACCTCTGAGCAAACATGTGGGTTCTCTCAAACTTATTATCTGTACCTAAAAATCAAGGTGCGCAAAAGATAATAGGTCCACACAAATCATTAAGTTCATGACAACAAAAATGAACACCCCACAAAAACTTTGTATTCTTTATTTTCAAATAGAGAGTAAAAGTTTACATCCCCAGCAAGAGTTGCAAAAATACAAAAAGAAGAGACTGCAATCCCTAAACATCCCCAGGGTTGGCCGAAAGCTCTTCAATCCGACGCCTCAAGTCAGACGCCCGAGTCTCCACAGTCGCCAAGACTCGACGTTCAGCTTCTTGACGCATCGCTTCAATAGCCTCAGGAGAAGTTTCATTCTCATGCTTCTCATCCAGCTGCCGCCGCTGCTGAGCCAGGGTAAGAGCCCGGTGGGTAAAAGCTGCCTCCTCCTTCTTGAAAGATACGTGTTCAGTCTGGACACGTTCGGCGTCCAATAGAAGTCGGGCCCGTTGGTCCTCAAGGCGACGGATCTGGGCATCAATCTCCGCGATACTAGCGTCCAACGCAGCTCGCGCCTCCACCGTCTCCCGCGTAGACTGAGACAACCGCTCCACTGCAGCTTCAGTCTCAGCCAGTTCGTGTTCCCAGACACTCATGGTGGCCTGGTAAGAAGACTCGGTCTTGGCGATCAGCTTCCCCTTCTCCGCATCTATCAGGACGGAGAGGTCGTTTCGCTGGATGCGCTGTAATTCAGAAAGCCACTGGTCCAACTCAACCACTGAGGCTTCTAGAATGTCGGCCATATGATCATGGCCCTGATGAAGACGGATCAGGTTGATATGAGGCATTGCCAGAGTTCTTGCCATCGCAAAACTCCTATTGGCGTCCATCACGGCCGATACACCCCTCTGCAGCATTTTATACACTGCCTCGACGATGAATTTCATATATTCATCTGTATCCGCCAGCACCTGCGGCGTCATAGCAGGAGTTGGAGGAGCTGCTTTAGAATGCGGACCGCAAGAAGGCCCGCCTGCCTCAATCCGCGAGGCTGGACCCCCGGTATCAACAGGCTCTTCATCAACAGGGGCTTGACTACTAGTCCGAGGGGCCAAAGAAACAGAAAAAGCTGGGACAAGCGTCGAGATAGTACCCCAAGTGGAAGGAGCAACAGAGGGTTCCATCACATCCTTACCCTTTCCAAACTCGGAAGAACCACCGACGTCAGTAGCCACCTCTTCAGCCCCCAACGTGCTATCAGCAGCCAGTATGGGACATTCCCTCTCTGGCAGAACAGGAAGATCAACACTTGTCTCCTGGCCCGCCCTGGGAGTCAGGACCGCCAAACGTGTCTCATTCTCCTCATCAAATCCCTCTACAGGGATGGGATCTGTCGCTACCTCCTGATCGGTAGCTACCTCAGCTTCCGCCGCTGAGTCTGGGGTAGGGCTCGGCAATGCTGCAGCCGACCTCCCCTCATCATGACAAGGAGGGGAATCAACCCTCTCCTCTGTTCCAACCATATCTATTGCCCCCACAACAGACTCTTGCAACTCTGGAGCGACGTCATCCGAAGACGACGAACTCCACTCCACTTCATCATCACGAAGCCCCGTGTCCGCTGGACCCTCAACGTCCAAGGCCCCTACGGCGGCTGGCACCATCCCGGAAGTTGCTACAACCTCCGTGTCTCTTTCAACAAAGCCTGGACATACCAAAACCTTCGCAGGAACATCTTCAGGACTCTCCTCCATTGGAGACATTACCATCGGAGGAATGTGCTCGTCAGAAGAGCTTGCCACCTCCTTCGGTTTACTGACACCCGGTTTCGAAACACGGGTCTTCTTCTTCGACGATCCCTACAAGAAGAAAAGTACAAGTCACCAAAATGACAAGATGAGCCAAAATTACGGATGACTCCTTACCTCAACAGGAACTGATTCTACTGGCGTTACAGGCGGCACTCCCGTTGCCTTTGGAGTCGTCATCTTTCTCGGTCTTTTTGGTACAGACGAGCCGACTTTCGCGTCAGTGCGTCTCTTTCCAACAGAGGGATCTCTCACTGATGCTACAGCAGCAGTCTGATATCCCGCCAATTCTGGTGGACGATATGACCGGGCCGCTATCAACATATTCGCCGTGGCCTCCAGCTGAGTTTCAATGATGAAACTAGTCTCCCTGTCATAACCAAGAGACGCAGTATTCATTGTGCAATACAGCTTGATGGCCGAATACAGGATCTGTGGCCGAGGGTTGCGAACTGGCGTAGTAAAATGAACACCAGTGCACCCGGTATTATAATATTGCCAGCCCCGGGCTCCATCCAGCAAACTCGCGACAAACCCCAGACTATTACTGGGATTCCGCAACATTAGTTGGGTATAGCCAAACTGGCGAGCGAACCGGCTGGGCAGATATGGCTCCAAATAACACCTATTTTGGTTGCGATAGACCAAGTGAGAAGGCCGAATACTTTGCAACCAACGAAAACCCTATTTCAGCAGAGTAATCGCATCTTCACCAGAGTCGTCTAAATCTTGGTCAGTCTCGAAATCTTTGAAGATGGGGCCGACCTTGACAATCTTCCACCCCTGAAGGTAGGACAAAACTCTCCTGCAAACGGGGATGCCAGTATGTAACCACTTCCTCTTGTAGAAGCGACGGATAAAGGCATCACCTTCAACATGATCCTCCTCCGGACCTGGACTCATCACGTTCGGATGATGCAGAATCAACCATCCCATAAGATAATGGAATGGTAGTTCGGCCCAGGAAAAGTTGTCGTTTCTACCTCTCCCATGGATCACATCATCAGCAAAGGTCCTCAAACCCCGTAACAGGTTACACACCATCGCGGGGAGGAGAGCTAAAGGTCGTCCAAAGACCAATTTCACGGCGGGCAAAATTAGGTTCCGGTGTACTCTCTCCACAGCACCAGACCCGCCCACAAATACACAATCCCGGAGCCATATCATCAAGTATGTCGTTAGCACCGCCTTAGACGACATCCGGTGCGCACAGTGCCAGAAGCAGCTATACGCGTTCTCGCCACTCTCATTTGAATGAGGGGTCCTCTCGTCCAGCAGACTTATTTCAGAAGTCACTTCCGCGGGTTTTAGCCCTTACGGAGTCGTAAACCGGATCCTCGAGGAGTCCGCCAAATCCTGCTTGAAAGCATAATCCCTCCAAACAGTCACATGAGGCTGAGTCCTGCCTTTGTCCTTCTGGTGCATCAGATAATGATGGCTCGCCACTTCTTTGAAAACAGCCATCATCTTCGGGTCCTTATTTTCCAGAACCTGGATCCCTTCATTCGACGAAAATATTCCTCGTACAGTTCCGAGCCCCAAGGAAGCTTGGACACTTCGTACATCTCATGGAGAGCCAACCCCAACTCCCCCACCGGAGTAAAGAAGGTGCCAATCTGGGCATTGACCAATTCTAAGAGTGCAAGGAACATAGGCTTATTGAGATCCACGCCAGCCTGTATGGCACGGATAGCGGCCGTCTGCCCAATCTCCTTAAGCTCAGCCTTGAACTTCGAAAGCACCCAAATGGTCAACTCGTCCCACTTTGGTATGTGGTGACACCAACATTCAACCCTAAAGCCACCTTTCGGATACGCGACCCTCGATGTCAGCATCCGATTTGTAAAGGTCAAAGTACTGAAGGCAAACGTGTCACTAGGGACTTCACTGTAAAGGCTCCCAGGACGCAAAGTTCGGCAACTAAACGAGGGACCGGCTCGCGAAGCGGCCAAGGTATCCCTCTGATTTGAGGTAGCATCAATTGAAAGAGTACCTCCCAAGGCCCCTCCTTGAGAAGGAGTAAGTTCCCAGGGCATCCTTCTCTTGGAAGCCAAACGGTAGAAGGCCGTCAGCGACAACTAGCGGTCAAGTTGCCGCATGTACAGAACCATGCCTTTTGCAGAGAAGAACCAGTCTTCTTTGATCTTCAGTATCTTCGCCTCGGAAGAGACCAGTCGGTCACCGAACAAAAAGGCAGGTTTTAAGAAAGTCACATCCTCGAATTCAGCAGATTTCAGTTTACCGCTCTCCATAATACTCTGGAGGAAAATCGGCAACTGGTTCTGGATCTGCAGCACTCTCTCAGGAGGCTGGTTATGTAAGATAGCATCCTTCGCAGGGTTGATAACCGCCTCATCAAAATTAACTCCCATTTGACAAAGAGAAGCATCCAGAAGGACCTCATTCAGCAAAGGGATTGTCATCAACACTGACACAACAAAAACAAAAGTCAGGCAAAAAGACAAAATGTGTCAAAGCAACCTGGTGCATCATCAGGGTGTAAACCCATGTGCGTCAGCAAAAAGCTTCGGCGTATCATCAGGGTTCAAACCTATACGCTTTAGCAGAGAGGCTTCGGCGCATCATTAGGGCGTAAACCCATGCGCGTCATCAGAGGCCTCGGCGCATCATCAGGGTTTAAACCCATGCGCGTCAGCAGTTAAACCTCGGTGCATAATAAAGGCCTAAACCTATGCACGTCGGCGGGATTAAATCTCGACGCATCATCAAGACAGAAGTCCATGCGCGTCGGCAGCAGAGAATTAGGGCACACGAACTCAATCTTATGATCTAAAGCTCGTCTGAACAAAGAAAATAGTGGAAAAGGTGACACCCACCCGTCACCGCGGGACGAACGTCGGCCGGAGTCACATTGGTGATAGGAGCATCCTCTTTGGCAAACTCCGCCGGCTCCTTTCCCTTGCTACCGCTGCAAGGAGTCTTGGGAGCCATTCTTTGAGAGAAGAAAGTTAGGGTTTTTGTGAAGAAGAACTCTAAAAAGCAAAAGCAATAGAGAAGAAGAACTCTCTCTCTCTCTCTCCACCTCACGCCTATTTATAGGCTTGATCGCACGCGTAAACCGATGATGTGTGATCTCAGCCGTCGCCTCGGATTCTATGAAGTGATAACCGCAAAGGAAACCAAAAAGATCATCACTAATCTTTTTCGGTTACCGAGGCGTTATCATTTGCATTAACTGAGAGGAGTATGCGCCCCATCACTGATGCGCGGATGCACCGAACAGTCATGCTCCCCGACAGTCATGCGCCTCTACCACCATGCTTCTTATTCAAAGTATTCCAAAACATATCCAAAAGTTTTGAAAACTTTGAAGGGGGTCTTGTAGAAGCATGGAATTTTAGAACCAGAAAGCCAATGCGCCAGACACTACATGCGCCAGAGCTCGGACAAAGTACTTTACAGCAAAAATAGCAAATATAGACATTGAAAGAGGACTTTTTATTTTACATATAAAAATCTATTACATGTCTAGAAAAGATTGAACAAAGGAGAATTTCTACAAAGAAAATATCCTAAGTCTACTGCCAGCAGCCACCATGCGCCCTCAAATAGGTGCAGCAATCACCATGCGCCCTCAATCAGGCTCATCCCACCATGCGCCCTCAGCAGGACGCATCCTTTTTAGCAGCTCAGTTATGTGCATCCTCAGTTATGTGCATCCCTTCAGCAGCCACTCTTCCAGCCAGGCTCACCGCCGTCGAAATGCTTCGACTAATAAAGCATTTATTAGGAAGAACGAGGGTGGCAATCAACCCTCTAGCTGAAGGAAGTGCTTCCCAAACTGAGGAAAAGAAGAGCACCGCAAGCCAACCTGTGGCCAGGGGAGGCTTCGAAAGAGCCTCCAAAGGCCAAGGAAGACCATAATCGAAACCGCGGCTAAAGGAGCAGCTTTCAACACAACCAGAGTGGGCAACACCCACTTTGAAGGAAGAAATAGCCCCCAAAGCCGCAGCACCGCTATTCCGATCTGCGGCTCTTCCAGAATAATGGAGATGAGGCTCGAGCATCCCGATCTTTGGATGCAACAGGCACCTTCTGCCTGCCTCGGAAGCCCTCGACTCCGACTTTTGAATGTAACAGTCACCTTCAAGTGCATCAATGAAGACATTACGTCGCATCTTTACCCTCGGGAGCATCTCGTCAACAGAATACATTCGAGTAAACAAATTCATGTCGAAAGAACGTGAGAGAACGAGAAGCAAACTCTCTCCATGCCACTATTTATAGGCCGAGCAAATCAAACCCATGCGCCAAGTGGATGGCTCTCCGAATTTCGTGCAATAAATTTGCATTAAATAGATGAACCGGACGCTTCAAATTTAGCCAAGTCAAAAGGCTATTTAAAGCACTCGAAGATCGTAACAGTCGCACCATTAAAGACGTGTCACGAAGCGGATGCGCCGGCCAGACCGTGCATCACACAGACGTGCCCTTCAACATCAAGCGCATCACACAGACGTGCCCTTCAACACCAAGCACCTCACAGGGGATGCACCCCCATGCATCCCCATACGCCTAGTAGAACGCCGATCGATGCGCCCACTCAGCTGTCCATCGAATGTCAAAACATTAAATGCTGAACTGACAGAGTTGGCAGCACGCCTCTCGAAGTCTGAACAGTTGACAGCTTTTTTAGAAGACGAAGCGTCGTCAACGTCAGCATCATTATTACTTTCCTCCGACGGCTACTGCCACGTGGCCACCCAATCATCTCGCATGCGCCTCCGCAGCCATGCGCCTAAATCTGCATGCGCCCCAAAAGCCATGCGTCTCAGACTTTTTACTGATCCCTAAAGACAGAAGAAAAGTCACCAATAAAGCTTCGCATGTGCCTCAAAAGCCATGCGCCCAGAATGGTTCATGACTCCTAAAGGTTACGAGCCAAAGTCTCCTCATGCGCCCAATCATAGGCGCATCCTACCAGATCATTCCCTATCAAATCCGAGATCTTCGAGCCATGGGTCGACAACACGTGTCCTTTGACTCAACTCACCCAAGATCTCAGCAACAGAAAGATCTTCTTCCCTGCTACGTGCCGGCTCACAACAGCAGCAAGAAGAATTCAACCCCTCGATCAGGGCGCATCGTCCATGCGCCTCCATCAGCAATCACCACGTGGCGTCCCCACGTCCAAGCGCATCCTACATATGCGCGCACGAGCAGTCAGCCTACAAAGCTATAAATAGAGGGATCATTTCCTTCTCATACACACAGACAGGAACGAACACACCACCAGAGAGGCAGATACAGACACTCAACGTCTTCCTCCTCTCAGCAAGCTTCAGCACCCAGAGCAATCCAAACCTTCAGAGAACCGATAACCGTCGTCAGATCGTCAACGGAGTCAACGCATTACCACTCGCTCCATCGGCACAAGGGACCTAGATAAACAAAAGTGTACTCCTAGGACTACATCTAAGTCCTATATTGTAACACTGTAATATTTGTATTAAAATTTGTAATAAAAGAATTTTAATGGCAAACACCGTCATCAAGCCTCGCTTCAACTTCTCAAAAGAATCCTGGCACTCTGCTGTCCAAGCAAACTGCACATTCTTGCGGGTCAACTGGGTTAATGGCGCTGAGATCCAAGCAAAATTTGAAACAAACCGCCGGTAGTAGCCGGCCAATCCAAAAAAACTGCGAACTTCTGCGACTGTGCTGAGTACTGGCCATGACTCAATAGCCATAATCTTCTGGGGATCCACTTCTACTCCTCCTCTGGTGATGATGTGACCCAAGTACGAAATACGATCGAGCCAGAACTCGTATTTACTAAACTTGGCATACAACTGGTGCTCTTTGAAAATCTGGAGGACAACTCGAAGATGCTGTTCATGCTCTGCCTCACTCTTGTTGTAGACCAGGATATCATCCAGGAACACAATCACGAACTGATCCAAATAAGGCATGAAAATACGATTCATGAGGTCCATGAATACGGCCGGCACATTGGTCGCTCCAAATGGCATCACTAGGAACTTCCAATGCCCATACCTAGACCTGAAAGCTGTCTTCGGGATGTCCTACTCTCTGACTCTGATCTGATGGTATCCTGACCGCAAGTCGATCTTCGAGAATACTGCTGCCCCCTTGAGTTGATCAAACAAGTCATCTATCCTCGGGAGAGGGTATCTGTTCTTGATTGTCACTGAGTTCAAGGTACGATAATCTACACATAATCTGGACATACCATCCTTTTTTTCACAAGAAGCATCGGGGCTCCCCAAGGCGATCCACTAGCACGAATAAATCCCTTGGTTCTGAGTTCTTCAATCATCTTGTACAATATCTCTAATTCTGACGGCGCCATCCTGTAGACTCTCTCTAACACTGAGGCTGTTTCGGGAATCAAGTCGATGGTGAACTCGATCTTCCGTTCTGGCGGCATCCCTGGAAGCTCTTCTGGAAAAACGTCTGGAAACTCTTCGACTATCCGAGGTAACTGCACTGCTGCTACTGCCATCCGCAAAACTGGAGGATAAGGTTCAACTTCGCCTCGGGAAAAGAAAAACTCTGGCTCGCCTGGAATGCTAAAAATAACCCTGCCAATGTGACAGTCTATCCTAGCATATTGGTCCCTCAACCAATCCATTCCTAAGACCACATCATAATCGGCCATCGGAAACTCTATCAATCTAGCGGGGAATCCCCTACCGCTAACTACGATCCGACACGAGGAAAACACTCTATCTACTCCCATAAGTCCATTACCAGTAAGTATATTGAGCCTCACTGATAATGACTCGGGCTCCAATCCTATCCGTGTCGCGAATCGTGCAGACATAAAAAAATACGATGCACCAGAATCAAATAAAGCTGAAGCTGGAAAGGAGTTGACGAGAATAGTACCTGCCACTACCTTTCCTAGTGCTAATCCTTCTTCTCCCATGGTTAAAGCCAGAACTTGACCATGTCCTCTGGATGCGGGTCCCCTCTGCTAAAAATTCCTCTGCCTGCTCTGGATCAGGGCTTAGGCTTGGGCATACTGCTGCGGTCTCTGCTGCAGGAATGCCTGGGCCTGCGTCGGCAATGGCCTCGAAAACGGGTACTGCAGTTGCTGATGCTGCTGGACTGGTACTGGTCCTCTAATGGAAGGACTAGAGAAAGCTGATGATGAACTCCCCCTGTTAGGGCAGTTCCCAACCCTGTGGTCCGGGGCACCGCAAACCAAGCACAAACCCTGTGCTCTGCGACACTCTGATACCACATGTCCTGGCCTCCCGCAGTGTGAACATCCCACTGCGGAAGAGTGCTTCTGCTTCTGCTGCTGAGGGTGCGTCGGGGTTGAATGCTGAACCGACGTCACTGAGGCCACCCGCCTCGGAGCTCCAATGGTCAAAGCCCTGGCTGCCGGGGCTGGTGTTGATGAATGATTTATCTGGCTATGGGATCGCTTTCGACCTCCGGTCCTATCTACGATCCTCTAGGAGGTATATTCATGCCTCCTAGCTACTCTCAATACCGCATCAAAAGTCTGATGCACAAACTGCTCAACTGCCAACAAAATCTCCAGGTGAAGCCCCTGCTAGAATCGCTGGGCTCTATCGAACTCAGTTGCTACCAGGGTGGGAGCAAACCGACTAAGTCTTGAAAACTCGGCCGTATATCCGTCGACCGTCCTGCCCATCTGCTTCAGATTAGTAAACCTCGTCTGTAGGTCGTACCGAGCTACAGCATCGAAATACTTGGTCTGGAATCTCTCTCTGAATACTGCCCAGGTAATAGGGGCCACTAATCCAACGACCTATGCCGCCCACCAGCTGCGGGCAAGATCCAATAACTGCAGGCGCACCACGGCTACCTTCTCGGCTTTTGGAGTCCTGGCTGCTTCTAGAATCACCTCTGTGTCCTGAAGCCAAGCATCAGCAGCGATAGCATCTTTACTGCCGTCGAAGAAGGGAGGGTTCAAGCGCTTGAAGCTGTTGGCCGCGCTATTACCCTGATGACCTCCTCTGGTCAAAGCGTCTGCCACTGTCTGGTGCAAGGCATCTCCTCGACGATCCTGGGAGGCTAATAGTGACCTGATGAGACCCACAAAAGTGCCATCATCAGGCTTTGCAGGTTGGACGGGCTGAACTGGTGGCTCTCCTCCAATAGGCATGACGCTGGAGGCTACTCCTGAATGCTGGGCTTGATCTCCAGGTTGCTACTGGTCCGCGGGAGGTGCTTCGTCTTGTTGATCGGCAGATCCAGGAACAATGCCGCTGAAGAAGACGACATAGGGAACAATAAGGAAGGACCAGGACAGATCAACGATACAAGCATGTGATCAGGTCAAGATTATAGGGATTCAGAGGATACGAGCAGAGATCAAGGGCGAGTACTGATTGATACATCTATTTGGTAAACCCTCACATATCTTGATTTACAAGACCTGCATGGGCCACCACTAAAACCATGTCACGCCCCAGAACCAGAATACTGGAGAGCGGGGGCGTACATAGCCAGCTACGTATATTGAAGTGCAACCCACCTCGCTATACGGTCACGGCTGTCTAGATACATGAGGGTTTAACTACAAGCCAACAGTCTCCTATGGTCATGAACAAGCCTATTGTCTCAATCACAAGCAAGCAATAGTAGTTACAAGATGTCAGAGCACCAAATATATAATAGCAAGGCGTCCCATATATTACATATTGGATGATCATGAAGCTAGTCTTACAAAATGTCAGGACTAGCAAGAGTTCAGTCATACATGATCAACCCTAGGATCTGTCAATCATGTTACAGCCCGTAGGCAGACAGTAAGTAAAGGTACAATACGAGCTAACAAGTGCTCGTCGGCTAAACGCCTCAAAAGAATAATTTTACAATAAAGTGGGGGAACAAAAAGAAACCCACTCGTTGCCAGGGTTACACCTGGTGGTCACCATCTGGCTGGAAGGTAGGTAGATCCTCTGGTGCTGCTCCGATATCTGGCCATACAAAACCAGCTGGGTCAGACACCAGAAAGAGCAAGTGCCACAAAGGAGGCTTCACTTAGGAACTAAAACCAGCATATCACAATAGAATGTTAAAGATAATAAATAAGAACTGATAATAATAGAGATAACAACAGTAAACTGAGTACGAGAAAACCATTCAAGTAGCCAGGTCACAACCCTTAAACCAAATAAGGACCGGGGTTGCAGCCCTTCACCTGAATAGAAACCCGTCTCAAATACTATTGGTACAGTGAAGACAATAAACGAAGAGAGGACGCAGAACTGCTCCGGGTGCCAGGTTACAACCCTTAAACCAAACAATGATCGAGGTTGTAACCCTTCGCCTGAGCAGAACTGGACCCCTGATCTTTATTGTTAAGGCCAATATAAATAATCATGGTATTAAGGTAAGGTAAAACATGACAAACATGGCATGTGGTTGCAATAAGACAATAAACGAAGAGAGGACACAGAACTGCTCTGGAAGCCAGGTTACAATCCTTAAACCAAACAAGGACCGGGGTTGTAACCCTTCGCCTGAACAGAACTGGACCCCTGGTCTTTATTGTTAAGGGAGGCACAATAAGCAGGACGATATATGATAAGATAACCACGAAATTATTCAGATAGCCAAGTTATAACCCTTAAACCAAACAAGGATCGGAGTTGTAACCCTTCATCTGAACAGAACTTGGTATCCCATCATTTGTCGATACAAGAAATCATGTCATGATATAATCTTGTACAGGATCAGGATAAGACTAAGCTGGAATAAACTTCATCCAATCAATCATGGCCAAGCAATAAGTACGGCTTGATACTTTAACTAACTAGGGTTATCACAGGCCTAGTTACTAGCAAGATGCAATGAGATTATCCCAACAGCCACAAGCCCTGCAGACCATCCAGGTTATCCAAGTCGAATGTCCGTTTATGAAGGATGCAACACGTGACAGTGTGCTGGAAATGTGCCCTACTCGTCGGTAGGCTACAAGTCCGCTAAATGCGCCCAGATAACGGTATTGCCTGTAGCTGGAAAATCTCTTTATGACTACTGAATTATTCTAGTTTATTAGCCTTAGTCAATTGCAGTAGGTATCCCTGACCGTGGTACTCAGGGATCCCTATCCTAGACATGATACAAGACAGTACTGGTTTATTTGTACAAACACAATCGCTCACGGTGTCCAGGTCATTCCTACTTGTCATGTCAGGCTAGCTGTCGTAACAGCTTGTCGAGATACATCATGTCAGTTTACTTGTTAAGAGTGCGCCACGGCGGGCCACTATCGTGTTCTATTCTTACCTTATCATGAATGAGAGAAACTTGCATAAAAGAACTAGTGACATATTCTTGAAGCCAAGGAAAAGATCTACAACTTTCATGTTTTGAGTTTTTCAAGATTCTAGCTACAAAACAACTTAAACAGGCAAAAACATCGAAATAGAGTAATTCCGGCGCATGGGATTCCTGCACAATCAGCGCATGGAATTCCTGCACAAATTGGCGCATGGGACTCCTGTGCAATCGGCGCATAGGATTTCTGCACAAACGGCATATGGGATTCCTGAACAAATCGGCGCATGGGATTCCTGCGCAATCGGTGCATGGGATTCCTGCGCAATCGGCGTATGGGATTCCTGCACAAATCGACGCATGAGATTCCTGCACAATCGGTGCATGGGATTCCTGCACAATCGGCGTATGAGATTCCTGCACAAATCGGCGCATGGGAATTTAAACTCACGTTGCGTCTTCAGTACATGCGCGTAAGGAACCTACGTGCATGACACGCTCGGAGTCAAAGAACGCATTGCCGGGACTTCATGGCGCATGGCCTCCCGGCGCATGGCCTCCCGGCGCATGGCCTTCCGGGTGCATGGGGTTCCCGGCGCATGGGGTTCATCGTCCCCAAACAGCAAGTTCAGCCATGAAAGTTCCGAAAACTTGCCATGGCCATAACTTCCTCCTCCGAAGTCGAAATCAAGCGAAACAAAAGCCAAAACTACATGAAATTGAATTCTCTACAACATGGAACTACTAGTTTTTGGAAATACCAAGTTTTTAGTGATCAAAACCAAGAAAACTAAATAAGAAGTAACTTAAAACTTAGATCTACAAAAATATAACCATCAAAACCAAAAACTTCCAGTTCTAAAGAGGCTTAGAATCTAGTAAGGAAAAGAATGGAACAATAAAATATGAGATCCATCATGAAACAAGTTTGCACTTGCCTAAGCTCTACCTCTCTCTCTCCCTCCTAGTGGTTGAAGAAGTAATGGTGGAGAAGAAGTAGTAATGAAGAGAGAGAGTGTTAGGTGGAAATATATATGAGGGTGATGGTGGTAGGTGGGAGGGTTCACCTTTGGTTCATGATGAACCAAAGCAAACCAAGCCAAGCCGAACCAACCCAAGAATAAACCAATCAATGAAATGCTAGAATAAATCAAGCAGGGAGACATGCAATACGGGTCAAATTACGTATACGTATACCAAGATACGTAATACGAACCACAGGCATTACAACCTTGCTATATTTTTTTCTCTGGATCCAATCCTTCTGCAAGGGAATGGCACCTTGCTATTTATAAGAGTGGGGTGTCATCATTATGAGTTGCAATGATTGCCCTAAAAAAGTCGGCGGCTTGGGGATTTAATTGCCATTTTCTTTGATCCTATTTTGTTGGCAATTAATTTTGACTACTAATCTTAATTGCAATGAATCTGGACAATTAATGCTGATTGTGTCAAATCCGTATGGATAATTAATGTTGATTGTCATGAATCTTTGGAAGCTCGAATCTCCTGCCACGTGTTTAATCCGCGTAATTGCAATAAATCTGCTTTGATTCGGGTAATTATGATGATTGCACTAAATCTGGTTGTTGGGATTTGTTGATAACTCTTGATTGATTTAATGCCACATATCTAACCATCATTACAGGAAACTGATCTTCTGCCATGTATCTTAACCGTGAGCCACAACCGCATGAGGGTAGCTTCTTAGGTTTTGAACCGCATGAAGGTGGCAGCCGCATAGGTGTAGCCTCCGAAATCTGAGCCGCATGAGGGTGGTTTCCAATGGAGCCGTATAAGACTAGCCACGTGTCAAGGCTGTATAGGCATGGCCTCTCAGTATTTGAGCCGCATGGAGATGATTCCCATGATCCAAGCTGCATGAGAACAGCGGCCGCATGGGGTGGCTTCTTAGGATTTGAGCCGCATGACGATAGTCTCCACAATCCGAGCCGCATGAGAGCATCAGCCGCATGGGGGGGTGGCAGCCGCATAGGGAACTTTGGAGTTGGTGGATCGTGCCAGCTTATAGTCAATTTTCTTCGTTTTTCGAGGAATATGCCGTCATATCAGAGTTCATCATTTCAGCTTTAATGTCAGAGTTGTCACTTTATGTCAGAGCATTTAATGGGAGCAGTCACTTTATGGCCAGCTGTAAAAGCAAGCTGCATAGGGCCACGTGATTCATTCCTGAATCGCATGAGGCTATTGGAGAGTTTCTGAGCCGCATGAGGCTCTGATAGATTCTTAAGCCACATGAGGCTCCTTCTGTTTTGAGCCGCATGGGCTTCTTCTGTTTTGAGCCGCATGGGCTTTTCTTGCTCTTTTCCATGCTTCTACAGGATCTTGAGATCTGCAAGGTTGGAAGATCTTGAGCAGTCCCCATAGGGGTAGGCAAGAAACCTCTCTGATCAGTATTCTTTCCCCTAATAGAGATTTAAAGACCTCTGTTTAAGGGAATAGAATCTGATATGTCTTCCTCTGAGTCATAGACTAGGGAAGTTTGAGAAAAGACCAAAGGATGCTTTCCTTTATTTTGTGGAGGGTTGGCTAAAAAGCGTTTCCCTCTGTTTTATTATGGGTCCACTTTAGGCACAGGTTGTGCCAGTTGGGGAAATATCAAAGGACCCTTCCCTTTGTTCTATCTATTTTTGATACTAGAAAATTGTTTCTCCAAGTTCAGAACTAGAGAATTGGAGGAGGGAATAGTCAAAAGACTAGATCCCTTGGGTTGTGCCAGAACAGCATGATGAGTAAACTACGCATGGACAACTGAGTGCTTAGATTGCACCATAGCCATATGAGCTACTGGTTACGCCTTGGCAACAGGTTGCACCTTGGCAACAGGTTGCGCCTTGGCAACAGGTTGCATCTTGGCAACATATTGCACCTTGGCAACTAGGTGGGCTGACTGTGCCTTGGCAGCAGTATGAGTGGACTGCGCCTTGGCAGCCAAGGGAACAGTGGACTGTGCCTTGATAGTAGGAGGAGTGGACTGTGTACGGGCAGTAGGAAGAATAGACTGCGTGCGGGCAGCAAAGAGAGTAGGTTGCGCACGGGCAACAGAAGCAGGCTGTGCCTGAGCAGCAGAGGCAGGTTACGCCTGGCCAACAACAACTGCAGAAGACTTAGGAGTCCTCACAGTTTTGTTCTTGGTGATAGCCGCAGTACGCTTGTTGCTCTTCTTGTAGATCATATCTTCATAGGCTGTCTGGTTGACTTGAACAACCAGAGTCTTTTACGTCTTGTCGAACGACGCAGCATCACATTGAGTTGTCACCTTCTCATCAGAGGAGAAAGTCGTCCCCAGCAGAGTCGCCATTTTGTTTGTAAAAATACAAGTTTGATTTACAAACTAAGAAAAGAGTACAAAAGTACAATAATTTCTGAGGAAGTACAACTGTAGGAATCTGATCAGAAGATGATCACTTTATCCCTTGGACTATGTGAACTTGAAGACTAGAGCCTCTGGAGAATACAACAGCAATTTTGTAAGAGTTCCTGATCTATGTCCTCCTTCAATAATGATTGGAAATTCTATTCATAGAGTTCTAGAAATAACTGTTTTAGCAGTTATTTTGATGTGCGCAAGGCTGGACTGCGCCATATTGGGTTGCGCCAATCTCATGTTGCGCCAACTTTCATTCAGTTACTCAATCGTGTACTAACTGTATTTAGATGCGTGGCATCATATGATTGAGATACGCATGGTCGTGTACAGAGTAGTGGACACATTTTGAGAGATTAGTGGCATGTGCACCACGTTAACCTGCTTTAGAATGAAAGTTGTCTCAACTTTATCAGGTTGCGCGAGCTTCAGTCAACAAGTCAAACTGCGCCTGATTGGGTTGTGCCTAGGCGCAACTTAGTGCACAGGCACGTGGCAGCTTTTGAATATATGAGAAGAAGTTGTTCAAATTGTGCCTAGGCACAACTCAGTGGGGTGTATAGGACAGCTGTCAAAAATTGTCTCGAGCGGCACGCTTTGAAAGATTCGAAGAGATTTTCTTCGTTTATTGTGCTGTCATCTGTCAGTACTGTCAGGCAATGATGGCTATTAATGTTAGACGCCAAGTAGGCATGGTGCAGTGTGATTTGGGCGCAGTCTGTTGTCAGGCGCAACCTAATCAGTGGTGCAGTTTGATCCTTTTAGTTTCAAAATACTGGCGCAACTTGATTTTTGGGGCGCAACTTGATTGCTGGGTAATAAAAACATGACGCAACTTGATTTTTTAGGCTCTACACCAAGTAGTGGGACCGATCTCGATGACAACCAGTCGCGTGCCTTTGAACCCAGGGAACGACTACTAAGTAGTCTTCCAGCTTAACTTGAACATAACGTATTCCTTTGTCCGTGGCATGCTTATCTTTAACCCAACCGTGGCTCGTGCCTTAGACAGACCTTGTTCTCTAGGCGACGCTATCGCTCAAGTCACGTACTTATATGACGAGCCTTAAGATCGTAGGACTATATGACTTGACAACCGCAGACAACAAGGGATACTGCTTGCTATGACTTCGATAGCCCAGCCAAACTCTTGTCTAACTTATTCGTGTAATGACTTGACTAGCAAAGGCTATGCCAAGCCTTGCATTGAGGGAACGTGCTATGCACGCAGTCGACTTGAACAACCAATCTCTTTGGGTGCCTAGACTTAAGCCACAAGCCGTGCAATACGACTTAAACCACGGGTCAGACGAAGGCTATGCCAAGCCTTGGACAACGGGACTGTACATGCTTATTAAGCAAATACGCGGGTAACGCCTATAACTTAGGCAAATTTCTTAACTTCGTGGCAACTTAAACCAGCTCTCTTCTCTCAAGCCATGGGACGAAGGACGAAGTGTCATTTTGAAAGCACGTTGAGCAATACTTCTAAGCCGACCGTGGAACCTTTCCATATTCTAACTCAGTCCGACCCGTCGAGATTATTCCCTTAGCTATGTGGATGCGTCTCTTTTATTATCAAGCCTAGCTTGTGCAAGTTGAAAACATGTGATTTATTATGTGAAGGATAAGATGAGGCAAGTTCACCGAAACTACCCACCTTAGCGAGGAGTCGCCTCGACCGAGCGGTTCTTCGAGCAGCCTTTGCAAGGCTAAGTTTGAACGCCGTCGGCGTTTCAATTCCTCTGATTGACTAAGCGGGACGGGATACTACATCATACACCACTCAGAAAAAGTTTCGTCCTCGAAACTAACTGAGTACTTACTCATCGACTTATCACTTTATTCAACATTCTATAACTCTCGCATGCACTACGCCTATGCGTTTCTTCAATTCGAGCCACGCTCGTA
Organism: Iris pallida; assembly: GCA_029216955.1. Taxonomy (NCBI): domain Eukaryota; kingdom Viridiplantae; phylum Streptophyta; class Magnoliopsida; order Asparagales; family Iridaceae; genus Iris; species Iris pallida. The sequence goes on from JANAVB010010799.1 coordinate 3,234,905, forward strand.
TTACCATAAATCTTTCCTTTAACACGACTTTAGAATCCTCGACACTTTTCCATTCCTCAAGTCTCCCTTGAATTCAACGTATCCTTTGGTTGGATCGTGCACATATCCCAGGCGTCCCCAAAATACATGCATTTCAGCAAAGCCGTATGATAGACAATTCGCTATTCTCACTCGAGTCGGATTGTTCACATATTCAGGCGTCCCTGAAATACATGTATGTCAGCCGAGTCTCGTAAGACGTATTTTCATGTTCTAGAATCATTCTACCCATCTATACCAATCCTCAAGATCAATCATTCCAATGTTAACTCTTGCAACAAGGGCGTCTTGCCTAACCCGCTAGGCAATTTTTCAAGGCTAAAGTCAATGTCAGGATTGGCATCATAGTTTGCCAACAATAATGTCAATACTGACCCCAATTCTAGGGTCAAACCAAAGTTGATAGTACGGAGTTTTCTACCCAAGCTTGCATCACCCAAATTTCTAAACATCGAGCATATATATATCTCCTATTCGCACTTGCAACACTTAGTCGAAGGGGTCCGAGTCATTCAGCAAAGCCATCATCGAGTCATGTTCAACCATTTTCTCGACTTATCAATATCATTCATCTAACATACAATTTGCATAGTCTATCTCTTCGAATACATTCAATATAATCTACCTATCCATTCTTTCCAAGTCAAGCACGCTATGACACGACTTGTGGCTAAACCATAATTCTTATTTCATATTCCCTGGTCATTTATTCCAATTCACGCAATCGATCACAAAGTCGTCTGACTTTAACAATATGATACGCCCCAATCTCACGCAAGTTTGATTATCCACGGTAGGCATGAAATCACCACGCACGCTCCCGTGGGATAATCATCCTCATCGGGGCGTAACTCTTGCTTGAGCCCAGACTAAGTCATTCTCGTTATTCATATTGGATCTACTCAATCCTCAAGTTCACTTAATCATCAATCACTAAACCGTACAATCCTTAAATTCACATTTGCATCAAACCACAAGTCGAAGCAATCCAAGTTGCCACGTCTTGATTTTTCGAGTTCGATCGTTCCAGCGACATGAATTACCATGTCCGCGCTCACGCGGAACGATCGTCCCCAAATCCGACGTGACGCATGTGCGATGCTGGACATGCGCTCACACAAGACAAAAATGTCAAAATTATGGTTATTGGCGTAACCATCAAGACACGATCATTTTCATTCAATATTTATTTCATCAAAATCCTAAGCATAGCATCCATCGGAACAATAAAATTTTGCACGATCGTCATTCCTTGAATCAGAGTACCCTCGAGTTATCGCATATCGATCTTTGATACGCCTCAATACCATCAATGATATACCTAATCTGACGATCTTCATTTGCAACGAATTTTGAGTCATACGACTGATGCTATCATACGAACTGGATAATCTCCTCGACATTCAAGATCAAGTTCGATCATTATCTCCCAAACTCATTACATGTTCAATTCATTCAAATCCAAAATTACGTACACTCGTCCGACTATCTTAAGTCATCGACCAACAAATTTTATCAATTTGCCTCAATCCTTGCTAACTCAAACTATCGAGCAACATCAATTCCAATCCCTAGAGTCATTTTTAAATATTTGAATCACTTCCATGCACGCTATCGTCCAATCGTGCTAACTTTTTGTATGCGATTCATATCGATTTTCTCGATCAAGTCATCCGTTTGTACTCTCAATTTCAATCTATCTTTTTTCTTATCACTTGTATTTCGTGCTCAATGCAAATTCCAATCCCGTGCGCGTCGATTATAATTTCGTTCGAATCAACTTGTCAAAATCTTCAAAATTATAACTTACTCAATGATACTCAATCTATGGCTTTGCATGCATGCGACGCTTGCTGATAGACTCGTTGGTACCCCGCATCCTCAATCGACTAACATTCTCATTGCTATCTCATACACCACTCAGGGATAAAGTCATTTGACATATCCTCGAAGCAAGTTATGAATCACGACAGATTATTTTAAATTCTCGTTCGAGCCTTTTCTCAAAATCTATATACGATTTTCCTATGTCGTATCGACGATAATATCGTTCGATAGCGCTTCTATAGTCATCCCACATTCTATGAATCGAGTCTAACTCGTTCTTGTTCGATACAATTTGTATCTCGCACTCGACTTTGGTAAGGTCGACACGATTCTTGGTGTATATGCCGAGCCCGACTTAGCCAACCGTTCTCTTACTTGAACTTTTGTTCAACCAAAATTTCTTTTATATGATTTTGTAAAATATTTAGACTTATTGTATGGACATGTCGTGGAACATTTGAGAGACAGCACACCAACGATACCAATTTGCGAAAACAACATCAGAGTTTGCGGGACACCGAAGTTAAAGAATTCAATCGAAGGTCCAAGGACGTAAAGTCGTGCTCTGATACCATTACGTCATATCCCGCTCCCGTAGGAGCGATCGTCCTCGCTAAGGCGTGATGCCGCGTGATCCTAGATTGCGCTCACGCAAGACAGGCCCATAACGGCCGATAATAGGCTAAGCGACGGGGGTCGTCGTACAGAAGTCCCAAGCAGAAACATTGAATAGTCAGTAGGGCTGCAAATGAGCCAAGCCGTTTGCGAGCTGCTCGAAGCTCGGCTCGATAAAATCTCGTTTGAGCTCGGTTCGTTTAGTAAACAAGCCGAGCTCAAGCTTCGTTTTCGAGCTCGTTTAATAAATGAGCCAAGCTCAAGCTTAGAAGTACTCGGCTCGTTTGAGCTCGCAAGCTAACTCGTTTATGAGCTTGCGAGCTGGCTCGTTTAGAAGCTCGTTTGTTTGTTAAATTCTAATTTTATGTATGTTTCTATAATGATATGGTTGTGTGATTTATATATTTATATGTCCTTAATAATTGATATGAACGAACTTTTTTAATTAAATTTTTATAAATAAATTGTTAAATTACAGGTACTTGAATTCAAGCGTAACTAGGTTGAAATCGAGCTCATTAAGCTTGAAATAAAGGTGAACAAGCTTGAAATCAAGCTTAATGAGCTTGATATGAGTTTATCGAGCTTGTTTATCAAGCTTGAATCAAGCTTGCTTATCAAGCCAAGCTCGAGCTCAAACCAAGCCAAGCTCAAGCTTAATATAAACAAGCTCAAGCCAAGCTCAAGCTCTAAAATAAAAAATTTATCAAGCTTGAGCTCGAGCTCGAGCTCGAACTCGATTAATTCTAGTCAACCCAAGCTCAAGCTTACAAAAGCTTGGCTCGGCTTGGCTCGTTTGCAGCCCTAATAGTCAGTAGCGAAAATTTGAAGCAAAATACAAGTCATACAAAATACTTTTTTATTGATATTGAACAAATATAACATTGTGGGCACTAGGCCAAATTATAAGTCGCTCAAGCTCACTTTTCTCTCATATTACAAGTCATTCTGCTCTCCCATTTCTCAATACAAGCTTTAAGGCGACGAGTGACAGATTCTGCGGAATGGCGATGTCCATACATTATGTCCCGTATAAGTTCTGACTCCATGCGGCCGCATGCCTCGAAACGCCAAGGAACTTCGTGCCTTGACGCATCCAAGCGAGCTCCACGCCTTCGG